>CAIGRE010309382.1:0-17475 GCA_903798275.1 Fraxinus angustifolia subsp. syriaca
AATTATTTAATTTGTGGTTATGCTTTCATGTTTAGTTTAAATTTATGGAAATTCCTGTTATATTTTTTATTAAAGAATATTATTTTATCGTTCCGCAAAGAAATTGAAATTTAAAAATTTATTTATTTACAAAAAGATTTGGGAGAGAGAGATGCATTTATTAGATTTTGCTATTTTTTTAAACGTGTTTGACAAACTTAAATTTCCACGTGTAACAATTTTGAAGAGGTGGCTAAATTCATTCAGTTGTCTCGCCACGTCAGCTTCCATGTGGAAATTCCGTCCAATTTATCAACGGTCGTTTGTTCAGTGACTTCTGTAATGACGAATTGTAAAGTTTAGTGACCCCTTGCGTGCATAGCTGAAAGTTCAGTGACTAAATAGGCAATTAACTCTTACTAAATGGGTTGAAGTAGAGCCATTGGCCTAGATAATCGAGGTAAACACTTCCATGTTTCTTTGGAAGAATGTCATATGCAGATTCTGTATTCTCTATTCTATTGTGTCAGATAATGGTAAATAGTTCGACAGTAGGAAGGCTAGGGCTCTGTGCAATGAGCTTGGAATTATGAAACATTTCTCAGCATGTCATCACCCCTAAGTTAATGGGCAAGTTGAGGCGGTCAACAAAACCAATAAACACACCTCAAAATAAACATGGATGCTTTGAATGGGGCCTGAGTTGATGAACTCTCCCAAGTTCTCTAGGCCATACGCACCACTTGCAGAACTATTATAGGATAAACTCTCTTTTCCATGACTTACGGAGCTAAGACTATGAACCCAGTAAAGGTTGGAATACCTTCGCATCGTCGTATCCACTTTAACAAAGTGACTAATGATGAACTGATGAGGTACGAGCTCGAGTTCCTTGAAGAAAGGATGGAAGATCTTCAAGTCGGGCTCTCCACATACCAACGCAAGATGGCTCATTACTACAACACCAAAGTGAAGAAAATGACCTTTTGCATAGGAGATTTAGTACTCCAGAAAGTTTTCCTATCCACGAAGGAGTTAGAACATGAACATTGCAACCTAATTGGGAAGGCCCATATCACGTTACGAAGGAGGTGAAACCTGGCACTTACAGGATTGAAAGATTGGAAGGAAAGTTGATGCCTCACTCTTGGAACATAGAGCATCTGAGGAGATATTATTAGTAATGGAACTTTCAAAATGGTGTAACTTTAACCATGTAAATAGTTTTGCCAATGAGATAAATCACTTGTCAATTTGCTATTTTCCCCATGTAATGCCCTTAGAGAGGTGCATGATGCCTCCCACGAGACCACATCTATCAAGAATGTCTACTTTTCTAAGAGAGGCATGAAGTACCTATTGAGTCATCTCCTTTGCCCTTAGAAAGTGATGTTCACCACGGATACACCATCCACTTTGGAGAACGCCATTGGATAGGTGTGTGATGCTTTCCACGGGTCACCTTTGTCAAGGATGTCCACTTCGTTAGGAGAGGCGCGCGACTCCCCTAGTAGGTCATCTCATTTGCCCTTCAAAAGTGATGCTCTCAACGGATGTACCATCCACCGTGGAGAACGCCATTGAAGAGGTACGTGATGTCTCGGGGTCACCTCTGTCAAATAAGTTCATTTCATTAGGAGAGGCATGCGATACCCCTATTGGGATCACCTCATTGGTCCTTCGAAAGTGATGCTCTCCCCGTATGCACATCCACCGTGGAGAATGCCTTTGAAAAGGTGCTGACATCTCCCACGGGGTCACATCTGTCAAGATGATCACTTCATTAGGAGAGGCATGTGATGCCCTTACTGGGTTACTTTATTGGTCCTTCGAAAGTGATGCTCTCCCCGGATGCACCATCCACCATGAAGAATGTCCTCGAAGAGGTGCGTGATGCCTCCTACGGGGTCACCTTTGTCAAGGATTCCACTTTATTAGGAGAGGCACATGATGTACCCACTAGGGTCACATCATTGGTTATTTGAAAGTGATGCTCTCCTCGAATGTACCATCTATCGTGGAGAACGCCCTTAGAGAAGCGCTTGATGCCTCCTACAGGGCCACATCTGTCAAGGACGTCCATTCATTTAAGTGAGGTGTTTACATTTCATTCATTTAAGCGAGGTGTTTATACTTATTTTATCCATTGAAGCGAGGTGTTTACACTTCATTCATTTAAGCGGGGTGTTTACACCTATTTCATTCGTTTGGTGTTTACACTTCATTCATTTAAGCGATGTGTTTACACCTATTTCATTCGTTCAAGCAAGGTGTTTATACATTCATCTGAGCAAATTAATTATGCATCTCTGTTAAGAAAAAGATGTGACTACATTCATTAAAATCTCTCAAGGTTGAAGCCATTACAATGAAAAAGAAAGATAAAATGGTCAATGATCTACAACTAAAATATGCCTACCCCCACTTCTTCTTGAGGGGCTTCTTCTTCTTCGACTTCGACCTCAGGGCGACCTCCGATAGGTCTATCGAACTTATCTTCCAGGAATCCAATGTCTAAGCTCTGGATGGACCTCTCTCAAGCAAGTTAGCATCTGCTAGATAGTCCATGAACCACAGTAGTAGGGAAAGTCATCATACTCCTTCGTTTGATCGAAGTTGTCGATGTAGTTTTGCATAGACACCTCACCTACTGTCTTCATGTCCGCCTTCAGAGATTCTATCTCCTCCTTCTGAGCTTCAGTTAACATCCTTAGCTCAAATCTATCCTTGTTGGCCCCTTCCAATACCTTAGAGGTGATCCATTGGTGCTCATTGGACTAATCAATCCGCTTACTAAGGGCTACCACCTGAGAAACAGACTCATAGAGTTCATTCTTTAGTTGGTTCAATTGTATTTCAGTAGTATCCAATTTCACCTATGCTTCATCCTCCTTATCTTAGCATATTCTACCTCGCTTTTGGCCTTTTTGACCTCCTCTTTCTATCTCTCCGAGCCATCCAACCTTTGGCTTAATTCTTCATTCCTTTGGCGGAGATTCAAACCAAGTCATCCGCCGTAGTACCAATACTCAGTAAGTGGGCCACACAAGCATTATTAGCCTCCAGTAGATCATCAATATCATAGGAAGCAATATGAGGTTGCTACTCCTTAGTCCAGAATTTGTTGTGAGTTCAAGCAACGAAGGTAGTCTCAGAAGGTAGCATCTCTAGGATGGCATCAAAGAGCTTATCTTCCTTACTCCCAAGAAAGTAAAATGCTTTGTTGCGATGAGGGAGATTCGTGAGTTTATTCGTCCTTTTTTGGAGTGATTTCACTGGTTGCCCAGCAACATCTGACGAGGTAGAGTCCATCATACCTACTACCACATTGGAAATAGTTTCCTTAACCACCCCCCAACAGGAATAAAAAAAGGTGGAGGGGTTTGGCCACTGTCGCAACTGAAAATGACACCCCGGATGGGCCTACCTTTCTCCTCTTTATTAACGAAGTGTCCTCATCCACTTCGTCTTCCTCTAACGGTGCCTTTTACTTAGAAGGTTTAATTTTTTCCATATTTATTGAATACGGATGAACTATTCTTCAAGGCTCTTGCCTCGCCACACTATGCCGAATTGTGGCAAAATCCAGCCTCAATGATATTTTTTTTTTTCAGAAAGTCATCTGTAAAAAGAGAGTTAGTAAGTTCAAGTAGGATATTAAATGGAATTTAAAGTGTAGATGACTCAATCCAAGATACCATCAGCCCATTTAAGGTGAAGTGTGTGTTCGGGTTGATCAGCTCGTTGTATCTCCGATCTTTAGGTGGTTACTGATAGATATGGCTAATAATATCCCACTGCTCAATAGAGATCTCATACCTCAGTAACGAGCCTATAAGCCAAAAAATATTAAGTAATAAAAACCCATTTTAAAGTTCAAACAATTAGGCAAAAGAACTTACTGGTAGAAGAATAAGTGGTTGGAACTGTAAGAGGAGCCATGGGGTCATCCTCCATAGTGTCCCATCTCCCAAATACCCAGAACTATGATATTCTCCACTCCTTCACTAAGGAGATAATGTCTATCATGAAGGGGGAGTGAGATCCCCAGGGAGTTAAGTAGTACCACCCCTTACTTTTATCACCTCCTGCTATGCTCTTGAGGAAGTACAAAGAGTGGAAAATGCCGAATGGCATATCAACGTCCAAGCTAGCTTGACGCCACAGTGTTGATCGCTTGAAAAAAGAGTTGCAGAGAGGATATTTTGTAAAGAAATATAAGTCTAAAACAAATTAGGAGTTTGGCCTTATATAGGTGATGTCAACGAGCCTCAATCATTAGATGATTGTTGATCCTATCTCCATTGTCCATGCTTTTGGTGCATCGGCACTGTTGAATTCAAATGTCACTTGATGAACGACCATGATGACGTGGTCTGTCTTACGTATATGCACAAACATGTAGCATCAAGCTCTCGCAGTTGTCGCCATGATTACCATTTATTTCCTAGGAAACGTGTCTTGGAAGCAAGTGATGCCTACCAAAACTGCCTTGGGAAAATGCAAAAGTTTTCAAATTATTAACACACAACCCTAGGTTGTCCAATCACTTAGGAGATCATCCCTGTCATAACTTTCTTTAAAAGTTTCAATCACTCAGGGCTTCGTCCTCCTGCTAGGACTTCGTCTCTGCTCCAACTTTCTTTGAAAGTTGTAATCACTTGGGGCATCGTCCTTCTGCTAGGGCTTCGCTTCCGCTACAACTTTCTTTAAAAGTTGCAATCAATCAGGGCTTCATCCTTATACTAGGACTTCACTTCCGCTATAAGTTTCTTTAAAAGTTGCTATCACTCAAAGCTTCGTCCTCCTGCTAGGACTTCGATTCTGCTACAAATTTCTTTAAAAGTTACAATCACTCAGGGATTTGCTCTTTTGCTACCACTTTGCCTCGGCCACAACTTTCCTCGAAAGTTACAACAGCCGAATGTGTCTTTCAATTAGGAAACTACCACCAATGCCTATACACCACAAAAAGTTGTACTCCTTTTAAATGGTCACATCAACAAAGTCCATGCATTATATTAATATCCATACATGGACTTGAGAGATTATTGTTACGGGTTTCCACGACATCTTTCACGTCATCTACCACGTGCTGGATGACCCAGCCAGACTAACTAAATCTATACGACATGTGGCCAATGAACTTGATTCATCAGCCACGTGGTAAAAAAACTAGATTCATCGGCTACATGGCGAATCCGTCCACCTTAAAATGAGTCCTAAGACCCACACTCCACATCACTTCATCCTAACTCAAATAGATTGATCAATACTGCTCACTGAAACTACGTTCGAAGTGATGGAACCCAGAACATGATTACCACTCCCACCGCAACCATTTCACTTCAACCATGCGTACTTGGAGTTCTTTTATGGAAATATCTCAAGAATCAAATCTTTGAGACTAATTAATGGGACCCATGGAAAACTCCAAAACGTTAAGTCACAAATTGCTATGTTAGTGGGTATTAATTAAACTGCCTACATGTGGATTGATGGATTACACCTAAGGACGATTCACCCTAGATTCAAAGCCACATGCTCCACATCCAACGGTTCTTCTCTTATCTCCTCTCATTATAAATACTCAAATCTACACTATAAAAAGAGATAGGTCCAGAAAGAGAAGGGGAATGATCTTCGCCTTATATTTATACACACATACATTTTACCTTGAGAACCAGGTTCCGATAATCACCATCGGACATCATAAATTCGATTTATCAACTCGATAACTTGACCGTCAGAATGCTCACGGTCACTTCCACCTCCACCGAAAAAGGCTACAACCAACTTAGGGTGTGTTACTACGCGCATGAAAGAGCTTATATAGAAGTTGTATCCTATTGACCACATGTTTGGGTCACTTTTTGGGGTCAACATATTCTAATATAAAGAATACTTAATATGAAATGTATGAATTGTATGCCCAAAGTTTGAGTGCAAATGTTAGATGAGTGTCCCCTCATATTGTCCCTAGTGCTAATTAAGACCCAAAACAATTACGATTGTTTAATTTATTAACATTGGTTTTTTCTTTAAATTAAAGGAGGGTGGTATCTCCGACATTTTATTAATATACCCTCACTTGTAGCGGAGGAATACTGTGGTTATATGAGTAAATAATGAAAGTAGTAAATGAGGAAGTGCTACTTCCCTTACAATGAAAACAAATGATAAATGAAATTTGTAATATAGTAAAAAATGAAGTACTACTACCCTTACAATAGAACTAATGCAAATGAAGACAAAAATAAGAAAAACAAATAAAAAATCATACTATAATGTTGGGCAGTCTATGTCTATCAATCTGTACGAGTGCCCTAATATATCATGGTAGGTCAACTACTCCATATATCTGATATTGCTAATGATTCCAACCCTCTGCAGTAAGAGTATCTGCAACCTGACTTTCTTTTCTATGGATGTGGGAAAATGTGTCTCTGTATCCTATCATTTGTAATTTGTCTGATTATGCCCTAAATAGCCCATGGTCGTCCTCCTCCTCTAGTGATGTAGTAAATAGCCACTACAGAATCTGAATCAATCCAAATGTCTGAAAGACCGAGTCCTCTAGCTAGTAAACTCCCATCAAGAATAGCCTTGAGTTCTGCCTCCAATAGCATATATGATCTGTACGAAGCTAAAAAACCCATAATACAGTTCCCTACGTGATCTCTAATGATGCCTTCCCTACTGGCAAAACCATCATTGACATATCCATCAGTATTGATCTTGATAGATCCGACTGATGGAGTGCGCCACCAAACCAGAACAAGAGATATGAGGAATGGAGGTACAACAAAATATCAAAGATGGGTACAAGTGTCAGATCCCATCACCAATGCATAGCTTAAAATAGCATTCCCGTATGAAGAAAATGAATCGTACCCTCCAAATTATATGCATGACCACCATGCGGATCCCCCTATGCTTCGCATCATTCCTTTCTATCCACATAAACCTAAATATCAGTATAGGTATGATAGTGTGAATGTGTCCACAATGAACATATTGTTCATAATACCGCCATCTCTGGAACCTCCATTTGACTTTCTCTCTGGAAATCATAGGTATCTGAAAAATATCCCCCAAATGCTGCCATACCTGATCAGAGATGCTACTACTAGTGAAGATGTGACTCATAGTCTCAGTCTCGGTAACACTGACAGCGAGAGGCCAACTGGCATCCAATCCTCCTTTGAATAACCATATCTACTAGAATGAGGTCTTGTCATAGTCTCTAGCAAAAGAATGGGATGGTAACTGGAAAAATGGAGCTCCATAATAACTAATACGAGTCTTAATACTGGTGTCCCATATGTACCAGCTGCCATGCTGACTTGGTAGCGAAGTTACCATCTATTGTATCCTACCAAACAATACGATTTGGGACATCTACACATAAAGGTATAGCCCTTATCTGTATCGCTATAAGATAAGGGAAAACCTGTAATAAATGACCTATATCCCACCCAGTATCATCAAAGAAATCATGCACCCTCGTAGATGTGTGTTGTCAATGTGGGAATAGGGATGCCAATGTCGTATCACCTATCCAACAATCATGTTAAAAGAGCATGTGACCTGCTCTACGGTGCCATGCAATATGTGGCTATGTCCGTGACCTAACTAATCTCAGTCTCTTCCAGGTAGGAGAAGCTGAATTGGGAAATATTGCAAGTGAAGTATGTGTCTCCATAAAATACTTTCCCAATAAAGACTTAGCCCAAAGTGATTTATGAGAACAGAACAACCAACAAAGCTTCATGAAAAAGGTGTCCACCATATCATGTAATCTCATAAAGCCTAGACCATCCTCATCAATACGAAGGCAAATCTCCTTCCATCTCCGCCAATGTAAAAATCGCGCCTACTCTTTGGAGTCTCATAAGAAACGCAGAAAGATGCTTTCAAGTTTCTTTAGGATAGCTTTTAGATGCTGCATAATATGAAGAAGATATAATAGCATGGAAAAAAAATACTGACCTCAACAAGGTAATACGGCCCCTTAGTAACAATAATCTTGAAGCCCAACCGTTATTAACCTTCTAGATAAGGTCATCTATACATGAAACTTCTATTGGTTTTCTTAAATAAAGGGACCCCCAGATAAGGGAAAGGCTGCTGCTAGTGTTGAAATCCAGTCAAAATCTCCAAACATCTAACCTGACTAATAGATGCCCATCTGGATAATATAAGTCGGCTCTTGTCTCTATTCACCAACTGACCAGAAACCCCATCGTAATGCTCCGGACAATCAAGAATCCTCTTGATAGACTATTTCTGGCCGTTGGCGAATATGATCATATATCAGCAAGAATATTATCTTCATACCAATATCATATACTAGGATATTCCTAAAACCTCTAAGTGAGTAGGAATGAGAAGTAATCTACAATGATGATGAACAAGGATGGCGAGATCGGATCACCCCGTCTGAGCTTTCGTGAGAAGAAAAAACCATAAGGGTGGCAATTTAGAAGTACAGAAAAATGACACTCCGAGATGCAACGCCTAATCTTGTCAATTCAAATCTGATTAAATCCAAATGCCTGCAAAATAGAATAAATAAAGCCCCAGACCAAGTAATCATATGCTTTAGCCACGTCTAGCTTCAGCATAGTGTTACCCCATCATACTCTAGCATCCAAAGTATGGAGAAGTTTCTGAGCTAATAAGACATCATCCCCAATCAAACGGCCATGGATGAAGCCACTATGTGGAAGAGAGATAATGTGCAATAGCAGTACTCAACCGAGTGTTTAAAAGCTTAATAATAAGTTTACTGAACATTGTACATAAACTGATGGGTCTGAAGTCAGTCCATCTACAAGCACCAACCCTCTTAAGAATCAATACAATAGTAGTAGCACCAAAATCCTGTGGAAGATGGTTGCCTTCAAGAAAATCAAGACAACCTTGTATATGCCGTTCTGAATAATGTCCAAGCAATGCTAGAAAAACAGGGTTGAGAACCCATCCAGGCTAGCAACACTGTCAATATCTAAACTGAAGAGCACATATTGTACTTTATGAATCAAAGGGTGACGGTTTAGGGCCAAAATATCATCATCCGCTAAAAGCATGGGGATGATATCAAAACAAATGGGGTCCAAAGGCTGTGTAGGAGCAAATAAAAGATCCTGGAGTAGCTAAGACTTACAATGCTCGTATCCTGATAAACCTGATATGCGATTTGATTCGATGTGCCTGAACTATCGCTTGGAAATTTCGAGTATTGTGATCTCCTTCATATACCCAACGCAAAACCGCCTTTTGCTTCCAAAAACCCTACTCGATAGGTAAAGTCCAGTTCAAAACTGCTTGAGCATGATGCTCCGGCATAAGGTATATATCATATACTATTTCTACCTCATCAACCCTATCGTAAGCATCCCTCACCCGCTGGAAAATATCACCGAACACATGTCGATTCCACCAATACAATCCCTATTTTAGCCTGAAGAACTCCTCATAGAGAGCAGTCATCCACATAAGATGAGTAGGAAGTGGCCACTTCTGAAAGACAAATGCTGAAAAATCATGATGCTTCGTCCAAACGTTGACGAATTTGAAAGGTCTGGGTCCCAGATCATCATTAGAAACCCATTGAAGTAGTAAAGGTGAATGATCAGATGAATTCTGATTTAAGTGCCTCATTGTAATCTATCGATAGAACTCTACAGCAATAGAATTAATAAGTGCCCTATCTAGTCTCTTCCTAACCCGACCATTAGTCCAAGTATACTAATTCCCAAGGAAACCAACGTCCTATAAACTACAGTCTAACATCATATCAGAGAAAGTAGTAGTGCCTCGATCATGAATATTATGACCAGTGTGCTCACCATCATGTAATAACATTAGAGCTCCTCAGTCTATATCGAGGGAAATATGGTAAAAACCCACCAACAAATCTCTCCTGATACCATCATCACATGAAGCATAGACTGAAGTCAGATAGATGGGATACGCTAGTCTGGGATCCTCAACTCTAATGTGAATGAATTGGGTATGATCAACAACAATAGTAACAATGGTCCCCACATTCCAAAAAAACCATATCTTGTTCGACTCATTCAGAACTCCGGTGTCAAAATGCAGATATTGTCGAATATAATCAAATCCATGTTGAAGTACAAAAGGATCTAGTATAACCAAAAGATAAATCTAATGAAACTGTGTAAGTCTCTTTAGGTGTCGACGGGTAGCTACATTAGCCACACCTCTCACATTCCATATGATGGGACTTATAGGGACGGGGAATGTGAGGATGTATCATATGACTGACTTCTAGTGATCATTCTTCTCGAATGTGGAGTATCAGTAGCCTTCGAGTATTTTTCCCATGTAACATGAACGAAGCCGTCATCCTCTGTCCTCCTAGTCATACCAACCAAATCCTCAATAGAGGACCGATAGAAAATGCCCTGCTGATGAACTTCAATATGTAATATGTTTTCCATATCTGACCGTTGAGAGTGTAGAGATGGAAATATGTATTAATGTTCTACTAACATATGGGAGGATCAAAAGTAGTGATGATATGCGCCTGGTTTTTACCTGGGTTGGACATGGGATAAGTGAAGCCCTGATACATGTATCATCTGAGTAACCTGGTATCTTTGGTCTCTGGGTCATAAACTCCACAAGGGGATCAAAGTATGAAGTGAATGCATGCTTGATCTCTGGGGATGGGATCATAGGGTAAGCAACTGCAGAGCTGACCTGATGATCAACTGTACTAATAACTGGCTAAACCATAGAAGAAGCATAAGTTGGTAAAGAATTAATCAGATGAGCAACAATAGTACTGACTGACTGAGCTGTAGTAAGAGTGGCAATCACTGGTGAGGTAACTAATGGGGTCTGAGTGTATGACGTACCAACAGCTAGAGGAATACTAGTGGCTGCCTTAATCTGAGGAGGAATCAAGCGAGTGTCCAATGTACTATGAGCAGAAGGAAAAATAGAAGCATCCTGATTATGTGAAGTGGCTGCAACTAGGGGATCATCACTAACTGTAGAGGGAACTGTCGTAATAGTAGACTGATTATGGACACCTGAAATACTAGCTTCCAGCTATTTTCCCTGGTCCCCACGGATAGGGGTCCACCTTTTACAAGGTTCCATCTCAATCTCCTTTCCATTTCCTTTATCCTTAACTGCAGAATTTATTAACAGTGGTTAATGATGAAAATAATGAATCTAGGTTATAGTATATCTTCTTCTTCCTACAACCAAAGGACATCAAATATAGGTATATGTGGAATACTGATAGAATTAACTAGATATTCAGCTCATCATATACTTAAAATTGTAGACCCAACTAATGCAATGGGATTAGATTTGATTTTACATACGTCATGAACGTCAATAATCATGTTTTTTTTTTGTCATAGCACGTAATCTACTAACACGTTCAGTTAGCACTGTAGCATTGAATGATGCTTTTAGTGTAGATGAAATGATTTTACCCGAGTGTATATCAAAACTCAAAGAAGACATGTTAAAAAATTTAATTTGTATAGAGGATTGACAAGACACAAAATACCGAGTCCAAGATAAATAGGCCATTAAAGCATTGATCGGTAAATGATATTTAAGTTCATCAGACTTTATTATTTTGTTAATATTATTTAATATATAAAAATTATACATGTATCAAATTGTTCGTATATAATTTTAACTCAATTAGCACTAAAAGTAGCCAATCCCAAATAAAAAAAATGTGGAGGGTTTTTAAAATTTAGAAATAAAAAAGAGGTGCATGAGCGAACTGATCAGCTTGTCCTTTAAACCCTTAAACCCAGAGTTTAAACACTGACCTTGACTCTTGCTCCAAGGAGCTGAACCCGTACAGACAAGGTCAAATTGGCTCAACTCGATTCATTATCATCTCTAGTCACGAGTGACCTTCTCTGTCCTGTGACCTATTAGAAATTTCCAAGAGGTGGGATAGAAAACGTGGTAATAATAAAAATAAGATTTTTGGTGAGGACCATTCTCTAATTTCCTAACAGGACAGTGTGGATATTTTTCCATTCATATATGTGACCGTAAAAAACGTGACTTTTATGATTCAATAGAATAATTTACGATTTAAGTTATTTTCAGCTCCGAAGCCTAATATGTAAAACTAGAGTTTTAATGTATTATTTCTTTCAGGCGATTCTTTTACAGACACGTTAGTACATGACTTTAAACTATGTAACTGAATTGGACGAAATGATATAATCCTTCAAACTCTGTGACCCAAAGGAAGTACAATGACAATGAATGAAATTAATTCAGATAAATCTAAACCTACAACGGAATATGAAAATTAAAGAAAACAAAACGTGAGTGAAATGCAGGGTAAAGAATTCTTGAAATTTGGGACAAGTCAACAGGACAAGACAGGACTGGCCGGGTTTACTAAGCCATCAAGTGAACGACAGAACCATACATCACTATAACTCAAACACACGTACAAAGAACATGGTGACGATCATAGATTCAAACTGAGGGGTGGGGGTGTGGACATTGACACATTATACAATATTGAAATCAAGTTTTAAACTGATTTGTTCTCAAGCCTTATAAATTTAGACGTATTAAAAAAAATTAGGCATAAGATATCATTTTTTATTTTAACCCAAATGGGTAAAGAGGTGCTCACTTCATTCATGGCGGTAGGAGGTCATACATAACTTGGAACTTGATGTACAGAGAAAGGGAAAAAGGAATGAGTTGAATTCAAACTATAAAAGAAGGTAAAAACGTCCCTATTATACATTTTCACAAGGCCTAATTGATTAATGAATAGCCCATAACAACTAATTGATCGTGGTAGAGATGGTGGAGCACCGATTGTGGGAAATATGCCATCAACCACAATTGAGCGAGCCAAAGAGGCCCACTACCAGTGGGAGATGCACCATTCCTCAATTGAGATTAGAGAGAAGCCATGCATCTGTAAAAGGAAACTAAGAATAATGAAAAAAGGTTCAGAGACCTACCCTGCGCCAGTTCATGAGCTATGGGTAAGCATGCCATAGAAGGTTTGCACAAAGGACGTGTTTACAAAGTCAAACTTGAAGAAATGCAACACGCTCAACGTGAGTTGGTTCAGCACCAGCCTTGTTATAGAGTTCTTGCATGCTCGAATAAGAATTAGTAAGTTTCTTTCGAAATTTTAAGGCAACAACAGTAACCAGGAGGTTGGGAGAAATAGTGTCACCCAGAGACCTTTAACCAAAGCTCCAACATCTCTCAGAGCGATGGACATTGGGCCGAGTGGGAATATAAAGATATTATATTCAGAAGACTAAAAACTTAAAGCTATAGGGAAAATGACATAGTCATGTATAGATGGACGAAGAACGGTTGCCAATAAATCAGAATTCCTAGCGTGATCAAAAATTGATTTGGTGGGGCCATAGCTTACCATACGTGCATACCAAAGATGAAAGATAGTATCAGTTTTGGGCCAAGTGCGAATACCTCATTCATGGATTGGAGTTAATGGGAAAGGATTCAGAAAATGAGGATCTTGGGTGCAAAGGAACAGTTGGCCCACTGTGGCTTGTCCCACAGAATCAACATCGTTAAATAATTTACCCAAATAGAACTCATTAAGGTCAGCATTAGCTAATGAAAGTGTGGGATTCACATATGGTCTCGTGAGTAGCTGTTGAAAGTCTTCGAAGCTAAGGAAATTGTCTGACACCGCTATCCACTACAAATTATAATCTGCTCAAGGGTTTTAGAAGCGCAAGTTTTTGAATGGAGAAGAAATAAGGTGAACAGTAACCTTTATAGAAGCACAGCGATGCAGAACGTAGGTATGATGGCACGAGGAAGTAGCGTGTTTTTCCTATTTATAAGGAGTAGTGTAATAGTGCACTTTTGGGGATGTAGAAGGTCACCGCCAAGTAAAGTAATGATTGAGATTCTTCGCCTTTTTGGAATTTGAAGTATTGTGGGAGAATGCAAAGAATGAATATGGCATAAAATTAATGATCGATATTAATTTTTGCCATATTAGGGGGTAATTGTTGATGTATAAAATGAGGTCCATGTTAAATGGCCCAAATGATAAAGCCCAATCAGGAAATTCGGAGGATAGACCCAGACAAGACCATGTAAAAAGCTCAAGATGGAGTCATGTGGCGGAAGTCCATCATCACCCAAGTATGTAAGATGCCCAAGATCAGGGTGACCATAGTACCTTATTTTTATTCAGAGTAATGGTCTCGTCATCGCCCAAGCCCGCGAGACACCCATGAGCTGAGAGAAGGTAGTGCTTAGTTGCTATTTAAGGCAACAGTTATTAACACAGTTAATAGGTCATCCTATCACATTCCACGATCCAAGGATCTCGAAGGCAAGCAGTTAAATAATGGAAATGATTATAGCAGTTAAAGACGGCGGTTTATTGACTAGTCAACCATTATGGAGAAAGTGGGTAGTTACAAGGCAACAAGCGGTTGTCAAATGATTCCACAACAAAAATCATCAAAGGAGTATAAAAGAGAAGAGAAGACATAGAAAAGAGATCAATCAAATCACTCTCGAACAGAGAATATGTAATTTTCCTTCATTTTCCTTTAATTTCTTGTCTTTAAACTTTCGATTGCATTGTGTGCTTGTGCCCCTTTGAGACATTTTACTTCGTGCAAACTGTAACCTTTATAAATAAAACACCCATCGTTGGAACTTTGTCTCAAGAGGTTTTGTTCTTTACACAATCGTCTGACTCTTTTTAATTGTTAACGAGGCCCGAATTTCCGCGTGAAACAGTTGTTAGCCGTCCCGATCAAAGACGGACAGAATACAAAGATTAATTCTCTTAGGGTGAGAATTGCACCACAGTTTTGATAAATAATTCTGGATGATTTCTTTATTCATGATCAAGGCTTTATATAAGCCAAGCTTTAACAAATTAAGCCGAATTTCAGCCAGAGGGAAATACAATAGAAGAAAATAAAAAAATAAAAATGGAATGCTGAATTTCAGCCAACAGAAAATGCAACAGAAAAAGACAAAAATGGAAACAATCATAAACTAACATTGGAGGTTTTATTCCATGCGATTAATAGCTCATATATTTAGGATTTGGTTGTGGCAGCCTAGTGAACATGCGTGGCTTATCAATCCTCCCCCATGGAGTGGAATCTTGTCCCCAAGATTTATGGAAGGAAATCATTCCAGTAGTATCTTGGTTGGTTCCCATGTAGCATCTTCTTTTGGTAAATGTTTCCAATGTACTAGGCTCTCCTCTACTATGTTATTTCCTTGCTTTATCCAACGCATGTCCAGTCCTGATTGAGGTTCTAAAACAACAACCCTTTCTTCCGTGAAGGGTGGTAACTCCTTGTGTGCTTCATCCGCCTTTCCTTCATACTTCTTAAGGAGATATACATGAAAAATTGGTATGTTGTATTATACCAATATTCTGCCCAAGGTAAGTAACTGTTCCATTTGCGTGGCTATTGATTCACAAAACACCGAAGATATTGTTCAATGCAACGGTTAACGACTTTTGTTTTCCCTTCTGTCTGCGGATGGTATGCCAAGCTAAAGTAGAGCTTAGTCCCTGGCATTTTGAAGAATTATTGTCAAAATTTGCTAATGAAAATCGGGTTACGATCACTAACAATGGTCTTAGACATACCATGAAGCTTGATTACTTCTGCCACAAATTTTTCTGCCACAAATTTTTGCAGTGAAAGGATGGGATAAAGTCAAAAAATGGGCTAACTTACTTAGCCGATCTACAACTACCAAGATGGTATCCTTTGTTTGTGAAGTTGGTAGTCCTTCAATGAAGTCTAACGTGATGTCATCCCATACCTGGCAAGGAATCGGCAATGGTTGTAGAAGTCCTGCTGGAGCTAAAGTTTCTATCTTAGCTTTTTGGTAAATTTCGCATCCCTTTACATACTCCTAGACTGATTTGTACATGGACGGCCAATAAAATTGTTGCCCCAATTTTTTAACGTCCCGTAAGACCCCCGAATGGCCACCTATTTTAGTATCATGCATTTTATACAATAATTTAGCTCGTAAAGATGGATTGTCAGGAATGACCACTCTACCTTTATAAAGAAGCAAATCATTGTGCCATTGATAAGGCCATTCAGGTTGTGTTTCTGCCATTCGTCCCATGGACTGAATGTAAGAATCTTTCTTAGAGGCCTGTTTGATTTCTTCCCATAAGCTAATTTGTGGCATAAAAATGTGGTGAAGAATAGGGCTACCTTGTTTGCGCGATAGAGCATCAGCGGCTGAGTTCTCACATTCGGGACGGTAGATAATTTCGTAGTCATAGCCTAAAAGCTTGGTTACCCATTCTTGTTGTTCTAGCATGGCAATTCGTTGATCCAAAAAATACTTGAGACTTCGTTGGTCCATCTGGATAAAAAATTTCTTGCCCAACAAATACAATCACCATAGCGTATGGCTTCTATAATGGCCAACATTTCCTTGACATAAGTGGACCTTATTTCTTGGACACCCCAAGGGCTCGGCTCATGAAAGCTATAAGCTTGCCTTGTTGGGTTAATATGGTACCAATTCCTTCACCTGAGACATCTGATTCAATGGTGAAGGAGTCATTAAAATCTGGCATTACCAATATAGGGGATAGTCGCTATAGCCTTCTTGAGGGTAAGAAAGGCAACATCTGCGTCATTTTCCATCCAAATTGTCCGTTCTTGAGCAAATTTGTGAGTGGATGAGCTATTATGCCATAGTTTCTTACAAATTTTTTATAGTAACCAGTCAAACCTAAAAAACCACATAGCTTAGAAATGTTAGTGGGTTGAGGCCATGCTACCATGGAAGCAATTTTGTTATCATCAACATTCACCCCTTGATTGGTAATAATGTGCCCCAAGCACTCTAATTCTTGTTGTCCAAAGGCACATTTGCTTGCCTTAACAAAAAATTGATGTTGCCTCAATATCTCCAAAGTCTATTTTACGTGTAATACATGCTCATCCCAAGTGGTACTATAAACCAATATATCATCAAAGAAAACCAAAATAAATTTTCTAAGAAGTGGGTGAAATATAGAATTCATAATGGCCTGAAATGTAGAAGGTGCGTTACAAAGATCAAATGGCATTACCAAGTATTCGTAGTGCCCGTATGAGTGTGGAATGCAGTTTTGGGGATATCAAGAGGTTTAACTCTTACTTGGTGGTACCCAATTCATAAATCAAGTTTGGTAAAGTAAGAAGCACTATAGAGCTCGTCCAACATGTCATCTACTGTTGGAATTGGAAAGCGGTCCTTGATGGTGGCCGTATTAAGTTCGCGGTAATCCATGCAAAATTGCCAATTTCCATCCTTCTTTTTCACTAGTAGTACTGGTGAAGAAAATGGGCTTGTGCTAGGATGGATGAGCCCAGAGTACAGCATCTCGTGGACTTGTTTCTCGATCTCCGCCTTCTGGAAATGGGCATATCTGTATGGCCTCACATTGATTGATTCGGTACCCTC
>CAIGRE010309455.1:0-12337 GCA_903798275.1 Fraxinus angustifolia subsp. syriaca
CACAAACTGTGACTTTATTATCATTATTTAATAAATATTTTTAATTAATTAAATTTATACCTGATTTTTGAATTTTGAAATTATTTATCTTATTTTTGAATTGAGGTAAAGAAAATACCTTAAATATGAATTTTTCCCTTAAGAAAATTCGCTAAAAAATTGATTTTAATTTCTAATAAACGTGGGCTTTGTTACTTTTTAAAACCTGACGCCGCTCAAGCCCATGTCCACCCAGGCCCATCTTGATCCTGGTAACTCGGCCCGAATCTCTCTTATAGGCCTCGCGTCAAAAAAGGGGGTATTACCGATATTGCCCTCGTATCTTAATTTCCAAAACCCTGATACCGCAGGAGCCAGGAGGCGATACTGATTCTCCTCTCTAGCTCCCAAAGTGCTTCTCTGCATCTTTTCGAACTTCTTCAACTGTAACGACAAAGGTAGCATTCAATTGTTTTTTGGTGTTGGTTTAGTATCTTGACATGTAGCCTTCGTTCCTTGTGTTTTTGCAGGAGAAGAAGCATGTTTTATTGTTTTCCTTTTTTGAAACAACTTCTGCTTAGTTTTGGTGTTTGCTTTCAGAAATTATGTTTATGTGAAGGCTACTCCTTTGGGTGTGATTTACTGAATTGATTAATCATGTAATAAAGCCTTTGATAAAAAGTGCCACATGGAGTAATAAAATGGTGAAATTTTGAGGAAAACAACTTCTATGCTGAGTAATAGCTATACGTTCTTTAGGCTGCAGTAATGTTTTTGAACAAAAAACAGTGATCTCATTCTATTGGTTTTTTTTTTATTGGAGTGTATTTTTGTTTCACAAACCAATTTGATTATAAAAATGATCTCTTTTGTCCAAATTCGTGTTTATGTTTTAAGCTTAATGTTGTTCTTTATGCATTTTGTTTCTAAAAGGCTTGAGAATAAAATATTGTGATAATAGCTTTGATCCCTAAAATGAAAAAAATGAGTAAGAAGTTGTTTGTGCCTTCGTTACAAGCGTATGCTCCATCTCGATATTTCTTTTTTGGCTGAGTGTGAACTAGTTTTTCAGTTAAAAGAGCAAATGCTAGTTACTGTGCTGCAAACACATCAAAACACATTTAATTCTGTAGAACCCTTTGCATTCTTACATTAGAGTTTTCTTCTCCATTCTTATTTGGAATGTCATCACATGACATTTACTTAATTACAGTACATTAACTCTTGAAGAATATTAATCCACATGAAATATTACTATTTGAAAGTTATTTAATATCTTACATATAAATAATTCAATGGAATATACTGTCCAAAAAAATGTGAAAGTTCGACTAAATTCTGTTGCAAATGTAGTAGATAAGGAGATGGAGCAATCACAATATGAAATCGACCTGGGAAACCTCATGGCTTTTGATCCGCATCATCAATTCCCTTCTTCTTCGTCTTCCAGGTTTTTTGTCTTTCTTCTTTTTTCATTTTTCTTAAATTCCTCATTTTATCTAGATAAGCACAGGTTTCGATCTCCTTTTCAAAATCTGAAGATCTTTTGCTGTATATGCAATTATATCTGGAATGAGAAAAGATTTGGAGTGTATATTATGCCCTAGCTGTTCGATTATTCAGTTACACTTTTGAGCTTAATAACGATTGCAGCCAGAACATCCCTACCATAAAGGGTTATTTGGCTTGTCCGAAAATAACAATGGACTAAGATTCTATTTATATTTATCCGAATATTGCTCTAAGATATTACGTTCTTAAAGCATTTTAGTGTTTTTGATTCTGGGAGAGCTGAATTTCTTCATCTTAAGCTTTAGTGGTTTGTTTGGATTTTATTTATTTACTTTTTGTCACAAATAGGGAGGAGCTAGTAAAGGAGGCTGTTGAACATGGCACCAAATTGATACAAGCAGTTGCAGATGCCCTCTTTAACTTACCTTCAACTGAAAATCCAGATGGTCCCATTGTCAAGTTGCCTGCACCTACAACAAGATTGCCAAGAGAGAAGCCGGTATTCTCTACATTCTCATTTATTTATGCACTTGTAATAAGAACCAGAAAAAAGATCCAATAAGGAAAGAAAGAGATAAAAACAAGAGAAGGAGAAACAAAGGAAGGAATATCATTTTTGTATAATTCTCAAATATGGGCAACCCCAAATGTATTGGGAAGTTTGTTGATATACCATTCTCAAATATGTATCAAATTCATGTTTCTTGTTTTGTTTGCTTGGATGAATGATAACAGTGTTAGTAATCTGAACAAAAGGATTAACTAAATTCGAACCTACACGCAATATCCTTTAATGTAGAATGAGTTTGCAATCAGTAAACAAGAATTGAATATCAAATTGAGTTCATTTATTCTGTACATTAGGAGCAAAATCCATCAATTGTTAATTGTTATTTCATTCTTAGAAACTTGTTGTCACATCACTTAGAGCCCATCATTAAATTCCTGAAAGATGTCTAAAGTTCACTTACCACTTAGAATTTTTTTTTTTTACTGTTTACTTTCCAGTGATAAAAATTGAAACTCACTTTGCTCACTTGAGGATTTCATTTAAATATAGATAACTCAAACATAATGGGCCAATGAATAAAATAAGCAAGCATTTAGCTGAAAAAGAAGGAACATTTGGGTCATTGAACTTCGAGGAATAATTTCTTCATTTATTTAATGGAAGGCATAACATGGATCTTGGGGATATGCCAAACTCTATTGAAGATAAAATTCTGACATGTACTAGAAGAATTATGCCTCAGAAGTGAGGGAGGCTGTAGAAAGGATAAAGACGAGAAAAGCAATTTGTTCAGATGAAATTTCTATTGTGGCACAGAAGTCTCTGTATGAGGTGCATACTTTGTGTTTGATGAAATTAACTAATGGGATCTTAATTAAATATTAAAAAAATGTCCAATGAATTGAGAAAGAGTGTTGGTATATGGGAGCATGAATGAAATTGTTAAATGTTGGGATTTTTTTATTAGTATCTCGTGCTTGATTTTCTTTCAAATTGCTGAATAAAATGGCCAATAGAAAGAGCAATAATTTTGTGAACGAATCATACATATAGATATCATAATTCGTATTATACAATGTAAAACTAAAAGGGAAAAATCTTGAGTAACCTTTTCCTTTCCAGTAGAGGGAATAAGAATTAATTTAGCTAGCTGATGATTGCAGGATGTTTGTTAATAGTAGCCACGTTCATGGTTGATCATCTCTTACCTCTTGCATGGTTTTTAACTTTTAAGATTATTTTCAATACTAGTATATGATTAAGGATCTCAAATTTTTCTTTTTGTTTTTCAGCTTCCCAAACCTAGACCACCTACAAAATGGGAATTGTTTGCTGAAAAGAAAGGTGTGGTTCTAATACATGAAGCTGCTTCCTAGTGCAATTAATCTTATGAGTAGAAGAGCTTCTTTTTCTCAGTTCTGATTTGAGGCAATGGCTCTAATTTGTTAATCATGTTAATTTGACGTATCATGCAGGTATTCATAAACGCAATAAAGACAAGCTTGCATTTGATGAGCAAACTGGTGCTTGGAAGCGGCGTCATGGCTATGATCGTGTAAATGATGACAAGGATATACCAATTATTGAGGCCAAGATGACGGATGGTAAGTAAATTTGACTTCTCTTGCTTTTCTCTTTCCACTCCAATAATTCTTGTCAAACTGGGGTTCAGTGATAATTATTTTGTTTTTACTCTTTAAATAATATTGTCGACAACTACAATTGTTGAAAGAAACCTTCTTATTCATCATGTATTTATTTATTTATTTATTTTTTTGATGATATTCGGGACAATTTTTGTAACATTTCTATGTTACGATACAATTTTGTAATAACCAGCGTTATACTTTTTCAGAACCAGGAACAGATCCTTTTGCCGAGAGACGAAAAGAGAAGAAAAGCAGAGTTGACAAACAAGAGAAAAATAGGTTGCAGAACTTGAAACAAGCTGCGAAAGTTGGAGCCTTGCCAAGGTTAGCCTTCTTCAAATTAACATTTCTATTCAAGAGTATATTTAGAAATTCTTGGTGTGAATTTGTAAGAATGGAATTCACACGTCATCCTTGTCCTAAATATTATGGAAGCAATACTACAGTATAATACTTTAAATTACAATTTTCAGGGAGAAAATTCACTTTGATAGACTTCTTTTTCACTAGTGTCTGCAATTTGATGAAAATTGTTCCTTCGTATTTTCCATCCTTGCAAGTCCATAGAACTTCTGCTTTTCATTCTACTAATGATGTAATGTATAAACTTACTCCAATGCTATTCATATGTACACGAGTCATTTGCCTGCATTCAGTGCATTGGTTATAACTTGTCAGAAAATAATGTCCATACCAAATAGTTTAATCATACTGCAACACACGATCTGATTTAGTTTCTGGTTTGCAGCCATGTTCAGCTTGCTGCCACTGCATTACCTATTACAGGAACCCAAGCAATGCCCAGAAAAGTTGGGAAGGATGAATTACAAAACGTTGCTGGAATGGCATCGACTGCGACAGCTAGTGGTGGAAAATTTGACAAGAAATTGCCTGGAGAGAAGCCCCCAAAGCATGAAAAGAAATACAAGAAGGTTTGTGCAATACATGAACTTCTTATCCTTGAGAGAATTATTACCATGTGATTATAAGCATGTTCGGGATGCAGCGTTAGACTATACCAACCGTAAGCATGATCTAATCTACTTCAGCAAACATACCAATATGGTTTAAATACTTCTTCTATTTGTCTTCCTTCAGTTCCTACCGGCTGTAGAAGGATCGGGAATGGGTGCTTTAGAGAAACTGCAAACTGAGAAAGTGTTGAATAAGTTGATCTCCAAAAATTCTCACAACGTGCTAAATGTTGAAAAGGTTAATTCTTCTTATTAGTGCTTGTAGATTTCCTAAAAGCTTTTTCTTCATTTTATTTCCACAATTTGAAAGCAAATTTCAAGCTTCAATTTTTCCGGATTGGTTTTGTTTGGGTTTTAGGCCGTGAACATGTACAATGTGAAGAAGGAAAAGAAACGAGGAAACAAAGACTGGGGAAAGTCATCAACCCCAAGCAAGTTGAAGTCGAACAAGAAATCTTTCAAGAAAACATCGAAGGGAGGATCTTCAAAGAAGGGGAAGTAAAATCAATGTCCAATGATGGATAATTTTTTCCGATAACTTGGGAGGACAGAATTTTGCCCTTTTTTCTATTTATATTGAGCTGAAGATATCAACTGCATTATTTTGTGTTGTATAAACATGCCCCTCTGGATTAATTGAATCAATTGATATGATACAAGCTGGCAAGATCAAATTCTTTCGAGGAGCTAGAGAAAAATTTGTGATTTGAATAGATTAGTGAAAAATTTAGTGATATGATAAGTGTTTGGCGAAAAATTTACTTAAAAGTTAACTTTTGAAGCTAGCCAAACATGCATCAAATGTGGAATGCTCGATCTATCAATTAATTGAAGTGACATTCGAGACTATTTCCTGGTGTCTTTTTTTAACAAGATTTTCTCACAATCAAGATTCTCACGAAAAGGTGAAAACGACATTAATGGCGTTGAATCCCCATATTTTCAGCAACAAGCCTGTTGAGCAATCGCAGAAACGAATACCCACCAAAATTCCTATTCCCGGAAACAATGCTAGTCTATGTGGTAGATAATGATTCCCCCTTCCTCTTCTTCTACTACCTCATAATCTTCATTTTTGTTCTAATTCTCTTCCGTTTTGCCATCGTTTTTTTCTTCCTCGTACTACTTTTTGCCCTGTGCTCCGACCTCGTTTACCTCTTAACATCTCTCCTATGTCCCCCCTAACCTCGTCATATGGACAGCACAACTTCCACTGTTTTTTCGTGTTATAAAGTTTATTTTGCATATATCGTTCATGGGTTTTTTTTTTTTTGGGTCTGATAAAGAGAAGGGTGCAGGGGATGTTTGAACAGGAACTGGGACAGTGGATCATGACTGATGCCACCGAGTCTGGTTTGGTTTTGTTAATGATCTGTCAAGGGTTTTTTCAGTACCATTGGTCCCGGGACTTTGAACGCAAACCAACTGTTTGATCAATAGTGTCGTTAGGTCAGGCTGAGGCAAGAGCTGGATTAGTAATAATAGTGTTGTTGTTTCGTAACTTCCCTTTTTATTTATTACATGTTATGAATAAATTCAAGTGTTTATAATTACTTCTTAGACTCTATATGTAATTGATTAAATATTATTGTTATAAAATAAAAATGTTACCTATGTGTTGTTAATATTTCTTATGTTCTCAAATGGCTTCATATTTGGACGTGATATTCAATTTTGATGTCTTACATCCATTCCGTGCCCATTTGACAAAGCTATTAAAAAGTCAAAAGTTGTTTTCGAACATGTTTGAATAATTTTTTGAAAGTGCTTTGAAAAGGTTTTAAAGAAAACTGACCTAATTTAGTTTTCTCATAAAGCTCTTATACAAGATGTAAGCAAAAGTAGAAAGAAGTGTGTGTATAAATTCCGATGCTATTGGTTTCTGTTGTGCTAGATTGTATATCTTGTCAGCTTGCAGTCAAACATCAAGGATGAAACGAGGTCTACTAATCCTTGATCTTACAAGGAGAACGCTAAGAAAAATCCTCGTGTGCATTGATGATAATTTTGATGCAGACGAGGTTTCCTCGCTATATAATCTACCAGACAACGTGAAGGAAGGGCACTCTGCTGGAGGTCTATAATAGAGTTAAGTTACTTAGCTCACCCAGGTTTTCTGAAACTTTTGCTGCAAGCAGAGGAAGAATTCGGTTTTAGACAAAAGGGTGTCTTGCTTTCCCTTGTGGTTATGGTGACCTCCAAAGACTTCTTGAAAGCAAGGAGAGTTCAGAATAGTGATTCAATAGTCTGTCGTTTTACTCTCGTGTAGTTTGTTGCATCTGTTCGTTATTTATATAGTATTCCCTGAGACCTTCGTAAATTCACTAATGGGGTTGTTCAATGTTGTGTGGACTGGAAAGTGTCTATGATTGATTTAATTATTTTACCTTCAGAAATGGTTCTAAGACAGATTTGAGAGAGAATTTGATTACTGCATTTTGATGTTATGCTTTGTGCTTGCTTCTGTGCCAGCAACATATTTCATCATAGATTACTTAAATCCTACATTTATCTACTACTAGTATGTAACCTGTTTGATGCCAAAATAATATAGAATCATCAAATCATAGTGCTCAAAACATGCTAGACAAGTATATGCGCTCGACTAAATTCATTCAAGAATATGAAGCGCATGCAATGTTCGACTACTACAATATCAGAAACTCAGATCCTGTTATCTGTTGGAAGAAATCTCTTCCCAAGTTCTTTCGACTGCTTCATCTCTTAGGTTCAATAATAGTCTCACTTCAACTTCTAGTCAATGGACAAAGGAAATGCTTTTCCGCGATGATTGAAGATCATAAAATCCAGACTGGCGGGCAAGGCAACAACCCTACATCCCAGAAGACACATATTGACCAAATTAGTAATTTAGAATTGTATTATAGGAAATAAAACAAATAACTCCATTAAATTTACCGTGTGGATATTTGCTTCATAAAGTTCATAAAATGAATCTAGAATTCACCTTTAACACAAATAATCTTATTTGGCGAAGGAGACAAACTTGCTAATACATCTTTGATTTTCTTGCATGAAACAAACACAAAAATACATGGATAGAAATGTATAAGTTCCTCAGGCGGTTCACACTATTTATTTCTTTCTCGAACAAATTTAGGGCATTAGAACAACATAGCTCGCATGATAATACAAGAAGAACAAAGGGATGCAAAGTTGCACAATAAACTTTCTGGAAGAAGTCAGCTAAGTTTAGCTTGACCATTTGCTCTTATTTCAATCTCCATGAACCAAGTCTCTGAAGGCCAAAATCAAACCACAGGACAAGCTTCTACAGAGTCATGGGGGCGAAAAAAGGGGATACACACACATACAAATGCTCCCACTCTCAGTAACTTAGCATATTTTGAACTGTCAATATACTACAGTTGCAGTTCAACACTCGGAAATAATTCAGCACAAAAAAGAGACATTCAATTACATGCTTAAAACAAGTTTAAATCATGCTGGAGTTTATTTTATTTAATGTTTGTATTTGGCCCCTCCTCGTGCCTTGTGTCGGGGATTGTATTAGCCAAAATTGAAGTACAACCCATATACCAGATGGAGGAAGATTGGAGAAAGAACAATTTCTCTAAATGAAGAGTTCCCTCAACATTTTGAGAATCAATTTCCAACCACAGTCACAGAAATTAAAGCGCTAACAACTCAGACCCTTCAACTCATGGTTCTACAGTCCAGCAAAACATTTTTTGCGACTCAAACTGCATAGCCATTATGAATTATGTAAATATTTGAAGCAAATACTTCCACAAATTAGTAAAGTGGACTCCAATTTTCGATTTCATATCAAAAGTAAGCTGTAACAAATTGAAAAAGCCCCAGAAAAAGAAGCAATTATACTTTTAGAAAAAGATCACACGAGCAAGGGCGGAGCCAAGAATTTAATTTAGTGGACCCATAACTTAAGTACAAAAGTTTTGAATTATGACAATAAGAATATTAAATATGTAATATATTAAATTGTTCTTTACAGGTTTTCATACTTAGATATCATTGCATAATGGCCTCACTAGTACTGTCATGAAGGATCCATTTGTAAGTATGCTCTTCCAATTTGATCTCTAACATCAACATCAACATCAACATCAACATCAACATCAACATCATAATCCATAACTAAAATTCTTAGTCCAGGATTTGAAAGAAGTTGTGCAACATCAATTCTACACTACTTGATTTATTTACATCATCATTTTATTCCATAGGAAATAGAACTTTTATTTTGAAATATATGTGTAATTGTTGCATATTGAATCCGACAAACAAAAAAATAGACATTATTTGGAATAAAATTTACAAGTTAAAAGAGTTACGCTACGTAAAAGATGCAACAAAAATTCTTGAAATATTTAACCATCACATTTCAAAATAATAATTATTCTAAGCTGAAAGAAAAACTAGTTAAACCAAATATCGATAAAAAAAATAAACCACACATGATATAATAGAAATAACAAAATTAAAAAATTAAAAGGTGCTAGAAGGAAATAAACAAAATTTTGGAGTTTGGGCAGTTTGATAGGAGAGGAAATGGCTATCATATGTATTTTACGACTCGAAGTTCAGTGGGGGGAAGTGTTCATGAGAATGCATGAATGTTATTTCCATTGGGGAATGACCTATTCTAGTATTTGAAGAAACAGCCGAATTTGCCATTGTAAAGTATCTTTTCATTTAATTCAAAGTAATCTCCATCCAGGTGTTAGAATTTTATGTTGCACAAGCCATCTCTGACTCTACAAAAGGGGTGGGATTTTCAAAGGATCATTGCAAATATATCGAAGAATCTTCATGACTTCATTGATTATTGGTGAATTTCATATATGGACCATGAAGACAACCAGAAACTTCAAATGTGATGTTTGATTCCCATTTTTTGGGTAAAATGTATTATGGCATAGTGATTTTTTTTTTTGAGGATGTGGGGTTAAAAAAGTAAAGATTCTTTTTTGAAATGCGTGTACAATTATTTATTGAAGAATGTGGGGTTGAAAATGAATTTTGAAAAAATGGGCCTCAAAGAGGGGCTTAATATCGACTTGTGCTTTGGAATCAATTTAGCTTTTTCCTTATAAATCATTCTTGAGAAAATTTATTAAGATAACTTAATCCTGCAGTTTGGACATACTAATGAGGAAGATTGCAACATAACACTTGAATGAGAACAAGATAATAGTAAGTTTCAAAGAATGAAAAGATTGACAAGTATCTTCCAGAAAGATCAAGATAGAAGATCTCTGAGTACTAAATAAGTGAAAATTCCATTCACCTACAAAAATGCTCTTAATATTGAGCAATGTTAGCAACAATGACCACTCCATAGTTAATAATTGTAAAAGATTTAAATTTAAACTGCATGCCATCAAGAATTGTTGCACAGATTTTTATTTCTACTGAAAGCAGATATGAAAATGTTCATCTCTACTGTGAGAAATAAGAAAAATTCTTCCAAAATTCAGAAAGCAGCTTGTGTGATTTACAATTCAATCTTCATAACAAATATATTTACTCATTATATTCCCTAGTATATCACTTAGATACCAGTATAAGATTATTAAAACGGATAAAACCTTAATGAAAGTCAATATATTTCATTAGAGCCTATTGAACCACTAAACAAAGCATGTTGAACAAATCTATGAATTAAAATGCCCCTCTATTTATCCAATTCAGGTTCTTCTAGCATTCACTCTAAGCACCGTCAAGCTGGATTTTGAATATTCTCAAAATAATCATTCATACTATACCTTTCGATTTAGCTTGGTAAAGAACAAAATGATAAAAAAGACAGAAGAAATTGTATACCGGTTCTCATCTGACTGGGGAAGTATCGATAGGAACTTTCCGGGCACAGTTAAAGCAGCCCACATGCATAACACTAACCCTGCAATCAACTCCATCACCACCTGCAATTAACTCAAACCCTAGACCCATAAACAAACACATCTACACACACAAACATCAAAACCAAATAGAAATACAATTATGCATAACAATGAGGACGGGAATTGAGAATTACATTGATGGGAGGACCAGAGAACTCCTCCTCAGTTATTTTCAGCAAGGACCTGTCTGCGAAATCGAAAATTGAAAAAAAAAAAAAAGATTTAAATAAGTAACTTTAATTAGATTAATCCCAAAAACTGTGGCGAATTGATGAGATGAGGGTACACTGGATGGTGGAGTAGGCTGCGTGTGAGAGAAACAGCACTCCGAGAACACCGACGACAAAACCTGCGCCCATGGTTCCTCTGCGTAGAGAAAAATAGTAGATCGGTGGCCGGCAAGGAGGAGCAGCGTTTTTACCAATTAAACTTCTCGTAACAAAGAGACTTGCGAGTAATTAATTATAGTACTAATTATATAAAAGAATTCTATCATACTATTTGTACCGAATTTATCGACAAGAATTTTGACACAATGTCACGTGGAGGCATGTCAACAAAGTTGTCAATAAATTCGGTATAAGTAAATTAAGTATTTGTTTGGTACCCATTAAAATTTTCATTCGGCTTCTACTTATTTTCAACCACATATTTTTTAATAAAATAATATTTTTCACCACATCAATAACTTTTTCTTATTTTTCAACCACACATTTTCCATCAATCTACTATTGCAGAATACATTTTTTCAAAATAATGTGACACAAACATACCCTAATTCTAAAAAATTTAACCCAATATTTCCTGTTAAATTTTTGCCCAAATAAATAAAATTTGGTATTGGTTATATTTTGTTTAGCATGGCAAAATATCTCGCGCCAACCGTTAGCTGAGGAATCATCGAGGCGGCTAGATTCTTACTTTTTATTCATTTTTATGTTTTCAAAGTTTAAAAAATAAAAATTACATTAAACGGGAGAAAAAATGTTCATCATATCTTTCACAAATATATGACGGGGTGAGGCATGAGGGGTCGTTTGTCCCGCACCATTATTTAAAACAATCTTTAATATTAATCGATATCATTTTTCTTTGACAAATTTATAAATTATTTATAAATCATTTCAATTGAAGTATCCATCATTTATTTTTATATGTTTATGAGTAATTTCTTCCCAAATGGTTAATTGTCTACGTGTTTCAAAAATGCTCCTCACAAGACCAAAATGAACTGTGTACATCCCTAAAGGTAACAAGTAAAAAATTAAAGGAATTTTGGAGGAGAAAAGAAAATAATTCATAGTTGTGGGACTTTGGATGTAATTTAAATGTAGGAAGACGGATAAAAAAAGATAAGAAGAAGATGAAAAATTATACAGGAGCTATCCATTACTGCCTTTTGTTGAAGAAGAGAAACAATACCGCTACTACAAATTAATGAGTAATATGATCCATGAAAAATGAGGCAAGTTTTGAATTTTCTTCAAGGACATCTGCTTTTTAACAATTTCAGTTCTCGAAATTGTGGGTTTTCACCCACACTGCTACCGTGTAAATCATCTTTTCCAAACCGAAAACGTGTTCAGATTTTTTTACTGCAAGGTTGATTTTTTTTACTGTTTTTAACATCTCTCTTGAATATTTCCATTTCTGTAACCAAATTTGAAAGTAGTCGTCATGTGAAATTATTGTTGATTGTTGGTACAGTTAACAGTAAGCTGGTTAATCATATTGAGCAGTCACTTCCAGATAATAAGGTAAATACATTCTTTCTGGTTCAGATTTTGTTTTTCACTTCCTTTA
>CAIGRE010309486.1:0-10021 GCA_903798275.1 Fraxinus angustifolia subsp. syriaca
GGAGTGCTTGTTGCTAAATGCTAGCTTGATACTATTTTTTTGTCTTTTTGTTTATATATCGAATTTTAAACAAATATGAATGTAATTTAACATTTAACATTATTAGTTTTGTTTAAATGTATATGTTAACTTGTTTTTAAACATATAGCTATAATATCAATAGGTAAATCGTGGATTAAAATCGAACTAAACTGCAAATAATGGTTTGGTTTACAAAAATTCCAAACCGCATGAAATGGTTTGAGTTGAAAATATAACACAAACTGCCCAAACCGAACCATGTTCATCCCTAACCCTCATACTTAAAGAATTTGTCTACCGCAACCTTATTACATGATTCATATATGCTGAATAAATCTAAATCATTCACATACATGTCCTTAATGTACTCGAAACCAAGTAACTTTGTACTTAAAGAAGTAAGAAGCACATACCTTCGAGACAACGCATCTACCGCCACATTTTCCTTACCTTGTTTGTACCGGATGGCATAGGGAAATGTTTCAATAAATTTCATCCATCTACCATACCTTTTGTTCAGCTTACCTTGACTCTGTAAATGCTTCAATAACTTATGATCAGTGTGAATTACGAACTCTGTCTCCAAATCTCGAACAAGTGAATAAAGCTCCTTGTCATATGTAGGATAGTTGAGTGCTGCTCCACTTAGCTTTTCACTGAAATAAGCTATCAGCCTCCTATCATGCATCAAAACTACTCCAATGCCTATACTTGATACATCACACTCAATCTCGAAAGTTTTGTCAAAATTAGGTAGACCTAAAACTGGTGATTCACACAACCTATCCTTAATAATGCTAAATGCATGCTCTTGTTCATCGTCCCATTTAAAACATACACTCTTTTTAACAACTTCAGTGAGTGGTGTGGCAAGTGTGCTAAAATTATTTACAAATCGCCTATAAAAACTAGTCAAACCATGAAAACTCCTTACCTCTGTTATACTTTTTAAGTGTTGGCTATTCTTTAAAAACTTTTATTTTTTCTTCATTTACCTCAATTTCCTTAGCACTAACAACATATCCAAGAAACATAAGCTTTTCCGTGCAAAATGTGTACTTTTTAACGTTAGCAAAAAGTTGTTCTTTTCTTAAATCTACTAGCACACTTCGCAAATGTTCAATATGGTCATTGAGGTTCTTACTGTAGATTAAAATGTCATCAAAGTAAACCACAATAAACTTGCCTATAAATACACGCAAGACATGATTCATTAAATGCATAAAAGTGCTCGGTGTATTAGTGAGTCCAAACGGCATGACAAACTATTCAAACAAGCCATATTTAGTTTTCAATGCGATTTTCCATTCATCACCTTCCCTCATTTGAATTTGATGGTAACCACTCTTAAGATCAATTTCGTTAAATATGCATGCACCAAATAATTCGTCCAACGTATCATCTAACCTAGGAATAGGATGACGATAGTATATCGTTATGTTATTGATTGCTATGCAATCCACGTACATTCTCCAAGTTTCATCCTTCTTTTGCACAAGTAGGACTGGCAGGCACATGAACTCATGCTCTTCCTCACATACCCCTTGCTCATCAACTCATCCACTTGCCTTTGAAGTTCCATTGTCTCTTCGAGATTACTTCGGTAAGCTGGTTGATTTTGAATAATTACGTTGGGTACAAAGTCAATTTGGTCTTCAATGCATCGAATGGGTGGCAATCCACTAGGCACGTCTTTCAGGGATACATCTCCAAATTCTTGCGATAAAGAAATAATCAAGCTAGGGAGGGGCGGGTTAGATTCCTCAGAATTGAGATATGAGTCCTTGTACGCTAACAAAATCATTTTTTATCTCTCCACTATCGCTCTTTCAACTCATGGCTTTTTTCTCCTTTTGGAAGACCAATCTTCTTTTCTCTCATGTCGCTCTTTTCTCTTTTCTCTCTTCTAGCCACCTTACTATTTTCTCTCTTACTTGTCAACTCATTATTTTCTCTCTTGCCCTCTTGCTTATTGTTTCTCTCTTTTCTATTAACTCTTTCCCTTTCTTTTCTTCCTCATTTTTTAATTTGATTTGGTCTTCATACACTTATTCTGGTGTTAATGGTGCAAGTGTAATAGACTTTCCACCCTTGACAAATCTGTACACCTTCTTTATAAATATCATGTATCACCTTTCTATCGTATTTCCATGGTTTTCCCAATAAGATATGACCCGCATGCATAGGTAATACGTCACACAATCATTTATCATGATAACTACCAATGAAAAAATTGATCAACACCCTTTTATTCACCTTAAATTCCCCACATTCATTCAACTATTACAACCTATAGGGTATGGGGTGTTTAAGCATAGTTAATCCCAATTTTCCCACAAGATTAGTGCTAGCTACGTTTGTACAACTCCCACCGTCAATGATCATGCTACATATCTTATTATTGATGTGGCATCATGTATGGAAAACATTTTTTCTTTACTGCTCCAAGTCATCCACCTTGATTTGAGTATTAAGAGCTCGCCTTTCTACTCTGCCTTCATCACTAGCCTCCTCCAATTCCAGTATTCCTTCATAATCACTCTTACTTTCACTCACCACCTCTACATTATCCCACAAAATCATCGCCCTCTTGTTTAGACATTAAGAAACAATGTGTCCCAACCTCAAGCATCTAAAGTACTTGATATCCCGATTTCTAGATGGTTGGGAATTTACCTTATGTATAGCCTTAATAGCAGCTTTTTCTTTTTTCCTTTGGTAGCCTAGTCCTACCTTTTGAAACAGCCCTATCACCATTATTGTTATCCCACTTCGATTTTCAAGAAGAATTAGAACCCAAAGAACTCGATGTATATCTAGCTATCCCATTCCTCTTCAATTGTCTTTCCACCTTCATAGATGCATGTAGCATGTCCTTCACCTGATGTGATCCAAGTAAGGCATCAAGCGGGCGAGGAATTGAAGTGCATAGAGAAAGGTTCAAGGTCGTGTTCGGGGACGTGTCGAGGTTCGAATCGAGATGAAGAAGCCATGCGATAAATTAGGTATGCTACAAAGTACAAAATATTGAAGTTAACTAGCTTATGGTCAAGTTCCATGTTGGGCTTGAGAGCCGAAAAGGGGTGAAACGCATTTGAAACAAGGGAGCAAAATCGGGGCCAAAATGAAGAACCATACGATCGCATGGTTCAACATCCATACGACCGCATGGCCATTAACATGGTGCATTCTGGGCAAAATGATTTGCCCATGCGACTGCATGGGCTAATTTTTCAGCAAGTTTTTAATTTTTTTTATTAGTTTCCTAATTATACTAGAATACCATTTTTAGTATCTTTTAGAATATTTTAGACTCTAATTCGTGTTATTTTAGGATTTTTAGGGTTTTCCATATAAATGGGTTATTTTCTTTCATGGAAAAAGGACTTTTGGACATTATTGAGTGATTATTATCAAATTTGTGCATTTTTTTCCTCCAATTCTTGGTGGCTTAAAGATTTATACCTTGAACTTATCAAAAGGTTTCACAGTCCTTTTGTGGTATTCCCACTTCACGGTTCTTGTTCCGGGTAATCAACGGGTCAGATTTCTTACGTGTAATCTCGATTCTTGATACAGGTCGAACAACAGGTTGAGTTGATCTTTGGGCGACGTGATTTCTAGCTTTCTTGTGATGGTTTCATCTTATTCGTGGGTTCCCAAGATCAATTCTGGGTTGGGTTTACATTAGTTGGTATCAAAGCTTAGCTCTAGAATTCAGGTCATCTATCCTTTATTTATTTTGTCAGTTATTTTTTATTGTTTGAGTAAAAAAAATTTAAATTTATTGTTCTTATTCTTAGTTCTTATTTTCGTTGTTTAATTGCCTATAGATTAATTAGTTAGTTGTTTATTGAAAAAATAAATTACTATTCACATTGTTACTATTCACGACGTGATTGTTTTAAAAAAGAAAAGAAAAGCATCGCGTGAACGTCTGGAGGCAAAACAAAACCAAACAAAGAAGAATTTTGAGTTATTTTTGTTTTATTTTTTCTTGAACTTGAGTCAATTATGTCAGTTCGTGAATTTGTTGATTATTCGAGAACTTGTGCTTGTGGTGGTGTTCGTTACCGGATTGTGTCCTATTGATTGAGATCGATTATTTCTCGATCATTTGAAAAAGGAAAACAAGCGGAAAAGGCAAGAGTGGTGAGCTCAATATCGGGTAAAAGCCAATTATGAGTGATACACGAGTGAAAACACATGAGGTAAACTATTTTGCTTTCTTTTATTCATTTTTATTTAATTTCTATTCTTTAAATTATTTGCAAAAAAAAAAGGGAATTATGAGTAAAGGTGAGGAAGAAACAGTGTCGAAGGGGTTTTATGTGGAGTTTATAGATAGTATGCAGGCTATACACTATACACCAAAAGTTTGATCAATTAGGTTTGATGATAGAACATATTAGTGGTGACGTAGCCATGCATGAAGATTGGGAGTCAACAACGAGGGAGGCCCTAAAGGGTTCCTCGTGGGAGTAGAGGAGATAAGCGAGGACAAAATCTTATGACTGAATCTGATGGGGAAGATAAAGGGGTGAGCATAGGTAGTAATTAATATTATTTGAAATCTGACATAGGACGAATGAGGAATGGAGGAGGTAGATTTGATCGAGTGATTGATAGAGATTTGGGGAGCATCAAACTGAATATTCCAGCTTTCCAATGTTGGAGTGACCCCGAAGCTTACTTAGAGTGGGAAAAGAAGGTGAAATTGGTGTTTGATTTCCATAATTACTAGGAAGACAAGAAATTGAAGTTAGCGGTAGTGGAGTTCACTGATTATGCAATTATTTGGTGGGATCAGTTGGTGACAAATCATAGGAGGAATTTGGATAGGTCGATTGAGACGTGGGGTGAGTTGAAGGCTTGTATGAAAAAACATTTTGTATCGAGACATTATTACCGGGATCTTCATCATAGATTACAAACTCTTTCTCAGGGGCCTAGGAGTGTGGAATATTAATTTAAGGAGATGGGTGTGGGGATGATCGGGAGGCCACTATGGCTAGGTTTCTGAATGGATTGAATATGGATATTGCTAACATAGTAGAGTTACAGCACTATGTGAAATTGGAGGACTTGGTGCATGTGGATATGAAGGTAGACGGGGCAACTCAGACGAAAAGGGGTAACTAGGTTTACTACGGAATCCAAATGGAGTAGTGGTGATAGGAATGATTGGGTGGAGACCAGGGGAAATGTTGAAGTACCTAAGGTTGAGGAAATGGTGAATAAAAATAAACCAAACATTGAAAATCAAGCTAGTAGGTCGAAGGATATTAAATATTTCAAGTGTTTGGGTTCAGGACATATAGCTTCACAATGTCCAACGGGTAATGATTCTTCAAGAAAATGGAGAGATTGAGTCGGATGATGGAAGTGAGAATGACAACATGCCTAAGTTGGATGATGTTAAGGGTGAAACTTGTGTGGATTATCCGGTTGCGGAGTCATTGGTAGTGATGCGTGCTCTTATTGTACAAATGAAGGTGGATGATGGGAGTAGCAATAGGAGAATTTGTTTCATACCAGGTGTCACATTAATGGTAAGGTGTGCAGTCTAATAATAGATGGCGGCAGTTATACAAACATGGCTAGCACGACCCTTGTAGAAGAGTTGGGGTTACCTCTTATGAGACATCCACAACTATACAAAGTTGAATAATTGTGGAGAGATAGGGTTACAAAGAGGGCCTTGGTGAATTTCAACATTGGAGGATATAGTGATAAGGTGTTGTGTAATGTGGTTCCAATGCATGTCGGACATCTCTTGTTGGGTAGGTCTGGCAGTATGATAGGAGAGTAAAGCATGAAGGATTCACAAATCATTACAATTTGGTGAAGGATAGAAGAGCTATCACACTTGTGCCTTTGACACCACAGTAGGTCCAACTAAAATTGAAAAGTGAGCAAGAGAATAAAAATAAAAAGGAGAAAAATGAGCATAAGAGAGAAGAAAGTAAGGTGGCTGAGAGTGAGAAAAAAAGTAGAGCCACACGAGAGAAAAGAAAGGAGAGAAAATCTCAAAGTGAGCTTATATGTGAGAAATGTAGAGTGTGAGGGGGCTTTAGTGAGAACTAACTGTCCCTCCCCAATTTCAACAATTCTCTTTTGTTGGAATTGAAGGAATTACTCCATGGCAGAAAACTACTTCATAGAGGAGATGGACCATGTCACTCCATTACAATGATCAAGAATGAAGGCTATAGTTTACTTTTGTTGGGTAACTCTGTAATAGTTACCATTTTTATGTTGCTAATTTTGCTTCGTTTGATGCAGGTTCCGATTCGATGTCGAATCCTTTTGAAGAGAGAAAGAGGATGATGTGATCCAAGTGAGGCATCAAGCAAGCGATGAATTGAAGTGTATAGAGAAGGGTTCAAGGTCGGGTTTGGGGATGTGTCGAGGTTTGAATCAAAATGAAGAAGCCACGCGATCAATTAGGCATGCAACGAAGAACAAAATATTGAAGTTAACTAGCTTATGGTCAAGTTCCATGTCGGGGTCGATAGATGAAAAGGGTTTGAAGGTGTTTGAAACAAGGGAGCAAAACTAGGGCCAAAATGAGGAACGATGCGGTCGTATGGTTCAACAGCCATGCGACCGCATGGCCATTAACAAGGGCATTCTAGGCAAAAGTGATTTGCCCATACGACCGCATGGGAAATAACCATGCAGCCACATAGGCCAATTTTTCAACGAGTTTTTAACTTTTTTGTTAGTTTACTAATTAGACTAGAATACCATCTTTTAGAATATTTTGTACTCTAATTCGTGTTCTTTTAGGATTTTTAAGGTTTTCCATATAAATAGGTTATTTTCTTTCATGGAAAAAGGACTTTTCGACATTATTGAGTAATTATTATCAAATTTGTGAGTTTTTTTTCCCTCCAATTCTTGGTGGCTTGAAGACTTATACCTTGAACTTATCAAAAGGCTTCGCAGTCCTTTTGTGGTATTCTCACTTCATTGTTCTTGTTCCGAGTAATCAAAAGGTAGGATTTTTTACGTGTAATCTCAATTCTTGATACGGGTCGAACAACGGGCCGGTTGATCTTTGTAAGATCAATCCTTGGTTGGGTTCACATCACCAGCTCCACATAATGTTGTAATTCTACCACATTAGCTATATCCATATTCAAACCATTCAAAAACCTGGCTATAGTGGCCTTCTTATCCTCTTCCACATTCACCCTAATCATTAACAACTCCATCTCTTTGTGATCGTCCTCTAGACTCTTCGATCCTTGGTAGAGGCTTTGTAGTTTTTGATAAAGCTTTCGGTAGAAGTGATTAGGTACAAACCTTGTCCACATGATAGCTTTCAAGTCCTCCAATATATTGATCAGTCATTCCCTATTTCTCCAGCTCGTTGTCACCAATTGATCCCAACAAGTGATTGAATAGTCAGTGAATTTAAAGACCATTATATTCACCTTCTTCTCCTCCGAATAGTTATGGCAATAAAAGATCAATTCAACATTTTTCTCCTACTCCAAGTAAGTCTCTAGATCACTTCTTCCTTTGAATGGTGGAATGGGCATTTTTATGTTGTCCATATTTCTATCTACCTCGTCTCCAACTAGGTTTCTACCCATTCGTTCAAGCCTAGCTCCTCTATTTCTCATCCTACCCATTTCAACTTTGATTACTGCCTCCTCATCCACATCATTCCCATTATCATATTCTTCACGTACCTCCATCATAGGCTTTCGCCTATCCTATCTCCGTATATTTGAAACTCCCCTACGCAAGTTGGCAAGCTCCGTGTCTTGACTATCCAACATATCCCGCACATCTTCAAATAACCGTTCAGACCAAAGTATCATCTCATCCGACATGTTGGTTTAGTTGTTGTGTCGACCTAGTGTTGATTCGTCCCTGTCAGACATCCTAAATCTAAAATTTCTTTCTGCGTCATGAATGTCCGCTCGTGTTTCACTCAATTCGGCTTTTTCCATCTATTAATCTCACAACTCTGCCTATTCCACTCAATGCTTTCGCCCAAGTGCTTCGAAGGACAAGTCCGAACTTAACTAGTAATTATTCTCATAGAATTCAAACCGGGATTTTGAGTGACATTTTGGAAATTTTGAAGACTAAAAAAAGAAAAGGAATTGAACTAGAAGATTGGAATGGAATTTGAATTCAAAAACAAAGTGGTTTCGAATTTGGCACAATAGATAGTGTAATTGACCAGCAATTTCTGAGATAAATACTAGCAAATATATATTTTTTAATAACAAATATACCTTTTTTTTTTAATTTGACTTTTCACAGAATTATTTTTTTCAATTTTCGGATTTGTTTTTGAATTTTTTTGAACTCGGAATTCATCTATGACACCGGCAAAGAAAACGAAAATTGATTTGGACACAAAATGAGCACAAAAATGAAAAAAATTACAGATCAAAAGACTCAAATAGAAGAACGCAAGAAAAAGAAATAACGACTCGAACGAAAACCAAAAAAAAGAAAAAGAAAAAATGATATAACCTTGATTTTGGAGCCTAAGCTCCAATACCAACCGATGTGAACCCACATTGCGTAGAACTACGAAATCCACGACTAGATTGAAATCGAACCAAAGAAAGCCAAGTAATCAAAGTTTTGGATTAAATCAAAATAACCAACAAAACATAAACGAATGTTGACCCTTTTGTCAGAATTTCGTGCCATTTTCGAAATGTACTCATGGATGGAAATCCGATACCCGAGCTGACAATTATGCAAATTTTCATCAACGCTACTCGTTCGCTACTTGAACCGAGTTGATCCATTTGGTTTATTCTTCCGAGCACAATATGAAAGTTGTTCCTTAGCTTGTTAACTTCGACATTTCGTCTATCGTAACTTGAGCAAGGAATTCAATCGCCTCTTTCACTGCGTTGCTCTCGACCGTGTCATCAAACCTCCTTCGATAATCAATGGGTCTTTCCTGAGGCTTGACTTAGACGCACTTGGCTCCATGCTCACATCACAAGATGTATATCAGAATCAAGTACCCATGCCAAATAGTTTTTGTCACATATGTCAAGTACAACAAACTTAAGTTTTGTAATGTTTGCTCTTTGATTAACTACACAATAAAGTAAAAAGAAATACAATTAGTTTCGAAGAATATAATTAAATATCAAGTAGTCAATATTAACATGAAATAAGTTACGGGTTTTACTTTAGGATAAACACTAATTTAAAATAATATGTTCTTCGAAACATGTGTTACTTCGGGAGCACGTTGTATTTTACTATTGCTTCTTCAAGAACATTTTATCAATATTCTTCTGAAATATTGGAATCAAAGTATCATACTCTTCATAATCATGTAATATTCTTCACGAATATTAATTTGTAATGTTGTGTTACTTCGGAACAACAACAACAAAATACACAATATAACAAGAATAAAAAATTATTAGTGTAGCGGAGGATAAAAAGAGTATTATATGAAATAATCAAGATTTAAAGCATCATTAAATATAACAATTATTGTCGAAATTTTGTACAGAATTTAAAGCATGATTAATTGTGGCCGAATCAACAAATTAAAGCATGGGTTAAACCTGTTTTATTGAGCAAATTTATTGTGAGCAATGTTCAGTGTGTTGAACCAAGTAATCAATGAACGATTGAGCAAAATATATTCCACTACACAAACGTGTATTTGCATGATTAATAAGCAACCAATTAAAATGTGTCCCTTATAGTAACATGAGCAACCAAGTAATTAATGGAGATGCTTGTATGTGCTTGTATAACAGAAACCAAAAAGAAATACATGCGGATATCAAGAAAATTATAGAAACCATACAGAAATCCAGATGCGAGTGGGTGTTTTTATTTTAGAAATTATAGAATTCACAAAAAGGTAATTATACAGAAATCGAGATGCACATATTTGACTTTGAAAAATTAATTTTTGGGGCTAATAACGCGTTATGAAGAAAATAAAATAAATAAAAATAAATAAATAAAAAGAATCAAAGTCAATATA
>CAIGRE010309685.1:0-24903 GCA_903798275.1 Fraxinus angustifolia subsp. syriaca
GGTGGGAAAAGTTTTTCTAGGCAACTTTTTTTTTTCCCAATGAAAACAAATTTTATCACATTAATGGACAATTTCATGAAAAACAAAGTCAAACGAACACCAAAAGATCCAAAATTTCAATATTTTCGGATGAAAAATTATAGTAATCAAACACAATTAATTGATAATTCCCAATAAAATAAGTTCTAGGCAATTCAATTCTCTAAAATTCATTTTCATTCCGCCAAATTCCATTCTTGCAATCAAACAGACCTAAGTTCTTATGAGATAATTAAGTTTAATCCTGATACAAATTGAGCATATTTATAAACAGTGTCCTCTGTTAATTTGTAGAGAGATTGCCTTTAGTAACTTTACTATTTTCATTGTCTTTCACCAAATACGCATAGCATACAAGGATAAGCAAAAAAGAAAGGACCAGAGTGGTATGAGCAAGAATTGATCTTCCATTGCCCGTCACACTCCCAAGAGGCACTCTGTATTCCTTACCCCCTACCCTAAACTATGTTGCATGGAAAGTCTCTAAAGAAAGGGGTTGATCTTTAGGACTCGCTTAATTTAAACAAAACTCTCTCATTGTGGCTTTAAGATGAAGCAAGTTGGAAAAATCGAATTGTTACTTTGTCTCTGGTTTATTTTAGAGAATGATATTCATCAATTCTAATTAATATCGAGTTTTGTGACGGGAAGACCATTGCTATATTGTTTAATGAAGTGGAGATACAATGCATTTTCTTTTATTGGACGATGTGACAATGACTTTACTACTGTCGATGAATAATATTATTCTTTAGCCCCTGTTTGGTAACCATTTTGGCCAAAAATGAGAATGTATTTTATGACCGTTATCTCTGTCAGTGGGGCCCTAGGGAGCAACAGCTTTTGATACGATAGTAACCTATTTACAAAATTGCCATAACTTGTCTCACGAAAAAATTTGTTTGAAAGGGCAAATTGATAATTTAACCAAATTCGGTCAAAGGAAAAATTAGCTCCTTCTGACACTATCACTGTATAACGGGTGGAATTTATCTACAAATGAGGTAAAAATGAGAAATAAACGGACCCTTAATTTAGAAAATTAGATAAGCTTCTGGATCATACTATAGTTCAATATATATTACAACTAATCATATACGGGATTAAGAGATTTATTACTGATAGGGTGAATATATTGCCATCACGATTTTTATTTTTTACACCACACTTTTAAACATTTTTCATATTTACAAATATGGTCATAAGTAAAATTTCATAAATAGAAACACTTTATTCTTTTTTTTTTTTACATGACACATCTTCGTTTGTTCCACCACTATTGAAACATTTTGTCATTCTATCGCCAGATAGACCTTCAATTTTCATTGATAAATAACGTTTTTATTGTTTAGTAGTCATTCATGCTTTTTGGCTATCAATTCCTTGTGAACAATGTTATTCATCCACAATGGAGTTACAACTTAGTCTAGGTGGCGTTAATTTCACATTTCATTTAACATATTATTTAGAGTCATCTAGACTGGATTATAACCCTAGTCTGGATGAATAACATTTTTTATTCTTTCTTCCATTTTGGCTTCTAAAATGAAAGCATGTAGTACTGCTTCCTCACCCTCAACCATTGAATAAAAAAAGGAAGGAAGGTCATTGGGGTTGGGGAACTTGTGGTGGTGGAGTGGGGAAGTCTTTTCCATGGGAAAAATAGAAATGGTCTGCGTGGGGAGAGATAATGGAAGAAATGTCTTATTGAATAATGTTTGGTGTATAATAATTTTGACATTATTATTGACAACATGATAATTTTAAGAAAAAAATTCATCATTTCAACCAATACTTTTTTGAGAGAGATGTTGTGTGTACAGATCACACACACGCATAAATGTAACAGAAAACCCACACATAGATGCTGTGTGTACAGATCACACACACGCATAAATGTAACAGAAAACCCACACATAGGTAGGATCCATTTTTTTTTCTTTTTTTTTTTTTGCAATATTCCATTTATGCACAAATGGAAAATTTCTACTTTTTTGCATGTTGTCATTACCACAATCAACACCGTCAATAATATTATACAAAAATATTGTACAAATAGTATAATTCTTATTGAGTAGTATGCATCACAATCTTCTAATTTTTTATTTGATTAGGATTATATGGTAAAATTAATGTGGTGCATTTATCAAAACTAAAATTTATTTGAGGTGTAGTTATAGTGTGGTGTAACAAATAATATTTATAGTGGTAATAATCACTCTTACTAATATTCTAATTGTAAATATATTTTTACTGTCTTTTATTCTTTAAAAACTATTTTTTCTACATCCTCATTTTTAAACACACATTCTCCAAAAATTTATTGTTCAAAATAATTTTTTTATTTAAAAAATGACAACCAAACATGGGCTTATGTCTCTCACGTCACATGCTTGGTGAAAAGTTCAAATCGAACATGTGTCCTATTGCACGTGGTTCGGAATTTTAGCTAATATTTAGATCTCTCTTTTTGAAAGTTCATCTTTTTATCAAATTCATTTTCTTGCAAATTCTTCCAATTAAATAATCTTACACATAAATTCAAAAAATTTCATAATTTTAATCTCACACTCTCTCAAAAATCATTATTACAAATTTATTCTCCAAATCTCAATATGTAAAATTATAAATTTCATGAATCCAAATCTCAATATGGAAAATTATAAAATGAATAATGCAATATTTGTTATAAATCTGATATAAATTTCATTATATATTCTCCCCATATTAACAGCCCCGCTGTCTGGATACTTCTCTTTACATTTCGTTCTTCCTCCGTCAAAGCATCAACAATGACAGAGCATCACTCAATCTCCACTCCGCTACTATCAGCTCCACACTCGGTCCATCCGTCCCATTTAGTAATCAACGTTCAGGACCCGGACCCTGACCTCACCGAATCGACGGCCATTCAGAGCCCGTCTACCCGACTCCACATACAGCAAAACGGAGGAAGTAATAACAATCCGCTGAACCCGTTTGAGTTTATTGGGGTCCATGAGGATTTTGAAGTGCCCAGTTCCATGACGATCGATCCGTTCCGGAATCATACGCTGAACATCGCGGGGGTTTATGAGTTCGTGAAGATTTTGATTTGTCTGCCTATTGCCCTGGTCAGGCTTGCGCTTTTTGCGCTCTGCCTTGCAGTGGGATACATGGCAACGTATTTGGCGCTCTACGGGTGGAAAGATAAGGAGAACCCAATGCCCAAATGGCGCTGCCGGCTCATGTGGGTCACCCGTATTTGTGCCCGTTTAATCCTCTTCTCCTTTGGGTATGCAATTTGATAAGATATGTTAATTTGATAGAACTTATGCGAGCTCTTTCTTTCAAAGCTAATGTTTTATACGACTCCCTCTTTTGTTGTTACTTGTCGCATATGCATTTATAACGTGCACCAAATATTGAATTTTAGATTTTTATGGCTTTAGAAGAGTCAACGAAATAAGGTAAAAAAAGATTTAGAGTAGTTATTTACATGCACGGATGAATATTTATTCTTCTGTATTTACTTCCTTTGACGATCTGATTACGAAACTTCGCCATAAATTCTTCAATACTTGTGTCCTTTTTTTCAGCATGTTGATGGTACTTGAATGAATGTGGTCGACTTAATTCTTTATGGGTTTAAATGATTATCAAACGTGAGGATATGACGTGCATAAGCAGGAACCAAGATTAACTATGAAATAAAATAAAAGTTGGAAACTTGGAGGGATAACCTCTACGGTATTAATCAAGCTATGCATGATTTCAAAGCTAGGTCAAATATTTTTCTTGTCAACAGTAGCTTTAGAAATTTATATGACAATTTTATATAGATAACACTATTTGGAGGGACATATTAGTGCTCAACTTATTACCTTTTTTTTTTCCTCAACCACGGCTCCAGAGAAAAACTTAGGTTACTAGGTGGCTAGAATAGCATGGTGCCAGTAAACAATGACTAGAATAAATTTATGTTCTTGCTGAAAAGAAATCTAAAATTTTCACAGCATGTAAGATCAAAAAGTATTCCAGTTTACCAAATATTGGGACCAAGTAGACAAACCATCAGTCTCTTCCAGAATTAGTACATGAACATGGTTCTTAGGGAATTCCCTCATCTTCTTGTGATTGGAGTGTGCAAAACAGTGGGAACAGTTGAGGAACGAGCAATGAGGAATCCTAATCTATGATGTAAAGATTTGTTGAATTTGCTTCGATGTCTAGAATTGGACATACTTGTTAAATGTTAAAGAAGAGTTGAAATTTTATGTCTCGTGTATTTTCCAATTACATGACTTGATATGTGCTATACAAAGTGGCCTTGGTTTGTGGGATTTTATTTTGAACGATGAATAATGATGCAATTGAAATCGTTCACTGAGGATGGTTTGGAAAAGTACAGATATAAAGGGAGTGTATAGTTTGGTATTGTTGAGATGAATTTGGATTCCATCAGGGGAAATGAAGACATATAATTCATGATGAGGGGAGTAGCTATGTTTATAAAGGTTTTTATGATTGATATTACTTTTCTTTTACTCTATAAGTCTGCTCTGAGTTAGAAACTTATTCTTATTCCTTTTGGTTTTTAACTTTGCAGCTACCATTGGATAAAAAGGAGAGGAAAACCTGCTCCGAGGGAGATTGCTCCTATAGTTGTATCTAATCATATATCATATGTTGAACCTATTTTCTTTTTCTATGAATTATTTCCCACCATTGTTGCCTCTGAATCGCACGATTCCATGCCTTTTGTTGGAACCATCATCAGAGCAATGCAGGTATTCTTATACTCCTTATAATCTTTACTTACTGGCTACATTTTACGTATAGTAACCCTTTGACTTCTTTTGATTTGGTGGGCTTCCCCGGCTTAAGTGCTAGATACACAATAGTTCTTGTTCACTTTCTAAGTTAAACATATTAGTTACATTTTTCCTATGAATTCCATAGGTAATATATGTTGATAGATTCTCAAGATCTTCGAGGAAGCATGCTGTCAATGAAATAAAGGTACAAAGCATCTGGCCTTTTTTTGTCTACTGCCCGTTTAAAATTGAAACATAAAACAATAGAAAAAGGTCCTAGAGGTTTAAAAATTTTGTGTTCGACATGGGAAAAAGAATTTCATGCTTTAAAAGTTTTATCGATATATAAAGCTATTTGATACAGAAATGTATTTCAAGGAATTGAATACAGAGAAAAGCGTCTTGCAATCAGTTTCCTCGATTGCTTTTATTTCCTGAGGGAACGACAACCAACGGAAGGCTTCTTATTTCTTTCCAACTGGGTGCATTTATCCCTGGTTATCGTGTCCAGCCAGTCATTGTTCGTTATCCCTATGTACACTTTGATCAATCCTGGTAAAGCCCCTTCTTACTTTCCAGTTGTGTTTTCTGGACATGTCATTTGGTTTCATATGGGCTTACTTCACACGATTCATCATTTTATTCAGGGGGCATATTACTGTACCAAAGCTGATGTTCAGAATGTTCACACAGTTTCACAATTTTATGGAGGTATATTGCATTTCTCTCTGTATGCGTGTCCGTGTGCTTGATCCATGTTTCATTTGTTTTCGTTGCTGTTGTCATTCCCAAACTGTGTAATGTGGTGCCACTTGCCAGCAGGCCCAAAAAGTTGCAACCATCGTTTGTCACTTTCTGTTAATTATTTTTAGACCAGTTCATGCTGGGAAAGGGCTTTGAACTTTGAGAGCAGTTCATATAATTGGCAGTCTCTCACAAATAATATATCACTGAAACGTTTTATCTGATTTACCCTTTTATTGGTATATTTATTTTCTAGACATGATCAGAGAAAGAGTCTTTAACTTGTGGGAGCCAGGCATACCTGATTGTAATCTTTTCATTGTCGACCATTGTGAGCTTTAATTCATTGTGCATTTCTTGAGGCCCCAATCCATCAAGTATAATATTTTTAGAACTAATGCCATTTTGATCTGAAGTAATGACATAACATCATTCTTATGTTGCACAGGTTGAATATCTTCCTCTCGTGTCTCCCCATGAAAATAGGAAGGAAAATGCTATCCATTTTGCTCAGATGGTGAGTCAAGTCTAGTGGTTTTTATTAAATTTTCTTTTTTAATATATTTTCTCCCTTGTGCTTATATATTGTAGTGCCTTAATATGACAACATTCCCAACTTGTCCAGCTATATGTACGTGTTGTCTGCTGTTCCTACACTAGATACAGCAGATGAAGATATCAACAACTATTTGTCCTTTTCAGCTGCCTGTGCATGACATTCTTCTAGTATCTGGCTATCTACCATTTGTTCGGATGAGCCTTATTTTAATACATTTTCTTTCTTAAAGCTTTGCTGAAATTTCTGAATGGTGTATATTATAAATTCCATGCAACTGAGGATGCTCTATTTATTGATGTGCAAATGTTTGCATTAATTTTCCATTTAGGAATAGCTGGCTCGTTCATTAACTCGTCATCATGATCTTGCTACTTGAATTGACTGGTTATTACTTACAACCACTTGAGAGCATTATTCTTCCTGTTGGACTTCCTTAAGAACATTCTTATACAACGCCAAGGTGGATCTCTCTATTACTTCTTTCAGTGGTGGCCATTATTCGAAATATCAGAAATTTGCCTAACTGTACAAATTGCACCATTTTCTTTAATATGTATTCCATTTTCCATGTGGATATGCTTAAATATTGTGTGAGATCATCTTTTCGTCTTACTTTACGAATCTGCTTAATTGCATTGCTATCTTTGCTCAACTTGCACCATTTATCAAATGCAGGCTAGCCATGTCATGGCAAGTGCTCTCAATGTGGTACAAACATCCCATTCTTATGGAGACTTCATGCTTTTTGCGAAGGCATCCGAGTTGAATCAGGTTTGGTATTTTTTTGCTCACCGGTAATATGTCTGAATTACTGATGTTAAGCTAAGCCAAGTTGTTATTATATTTCTTAAATGGAATTTGGACAGTGAAAGTATGTTTATAACTGTGCGGGTTTGGAATTTTTAATTTTTAAGTTTATATCATGCCATTTAGCAAATAAGATTGAAGTAGTGTGTGACATTACTCTTGTATCTGCTTATAGATGTTGTAATCTGACTATTTTATTAATTAACATTGTAGAGATGTTATTAACTTGACTTGTTACTTCTTTTGGCTCATAGTTGCCTGACACTCTCTCCATAAGCAGGAAAAACACTGTTAACCCATTTGCATATTATGCATTTTGAACTTAATGAGCCTGTTCCAATTATCTTTTTCCTTTTTTCCGACACTTTATTTACTCATGTGCCTTGTGAACATCAGTGGCTCAATGTATTTTCATAAGAAAAGAAGAATTTGATCCATCGAACATAAGTACTATATCATGGATGCGGGGGCGGAGCCAGGATTCGTGTGGGTGCCTTTTATGAATATAAGTTAAAAGGAACTTTGGCAAGTACGAGGAAATTATAATTTAATATAAAAAAGACACCTAGCTCATAGGAACATCATGCTCCTTAGTATGAAGATAATTAACACAATAAATTAACTAAAAGATGTAAAAGAAAAGAAAAGTACCAGGGAAGAAGATTTGGGAGGATGAGAAGCATTAACTAGTAGCATCAAGAGCATTGAGTTTAATTAACAAAAAAAGAACTAATCAATGTAAAGCAATGAGAGGATACTACAGTTTTCATGGTAGATTATGTGCACGAAATGCTATTATTAGATTGGTTGCAAATGAAGACAAAATTAATGAATATGACACATGCTAATCACATAGAATACTAGAAAGTGAGTGGTATAACCCATTGGGTCTGGATTAGAATCTGATTTTAATCCAAATCAAAGTTAAACAATAAATATTAACCACTTCTTTCATCGGTCTCACAACTTTTCAACCACACATTTCAAAAACTTTTATCATAATTTACTAAAAATATAATTTTAATCCCCACCAAATACCCTCTAAAAGATAATTGACCAAATGCAATATTAGTTTTGACAATGGTGCTTGTACGACATTTACTAATAATTTATTACATGCATATAATCCATTGAATATTGACGTCTATAGGAGTCCAGCTTTAGTATTAGTAACAGGGTTAAATTGATGAATTGTTCACTCAACTTAATTATAACATTTTGAAGTTGAAAGTCCCAATTGAAATTTTAGACCACGCATCACTAGTACATTGTGAACTGAAATGTTTCTTGGTTAATTAATTAGGCTCATCTCATTTTGGGCTGGGGGCTGGGCAAGTAAACTTACTTTAGGGCAGCTGCAATTTATTTTGTGCTGGGTCTATGTATTAACATTTTAATTTTTGAAGTATTTTCTTTCTGGGCTTGGGCTATAGCCCAGGCCAGCCCCCTGAATCCACCCTTGCATGGACACATGTCCTTCAGTATACAATAATGTTTTCTATGTAAAGTTGGTATTTACCATGTTCATGTTGTCTTTATTTTTGTCAATATACTATTGGAATGAGATGAATCTATATTAAATGCCACGTGAACAGAAGAAGACACAGATCTATGATGTGTCAATTTGTGGACGTTAAACTATTCACTGCGCCCCAGAACTGATTTGCACTTTACACAATTATATTGCTCTATGGGATGGAAATTTTGAGAATGTTTTTATTGAATTGTTGGATTCGAGTTCTTTGTCTTCGAACTTGAGTTATTTGAAGAGTGGCCCCGATGTAATATTAACAGTATGTTTTGTCAGGAAAACCCCTCTCAATTTATGGTTGAAATGGCCTGGGTGGATTCAGTAAGTCAAACATGCCACCAATTATTTTATTAAATTAATTTGTTTGCTCTTATACCATGTTATTCAATTTATTTTCAATTAATATTTTTTGAATGTCCGCATGTTTAACTTTTTTTTCTCTTCTCATTATCTAAATTTTTCTGACCTTTGATAATTCACTTGAGATGGATAGATGATAGTAAATTAATAATTGAAAGAGGTTATTGCTTTAGTTCTCCTGCAACTTATGTTCTGGGAATTATTTGTGAACACAAGTTTTATTATGGTCTTTCAGACAATGGTGTCTGGATAATGTTAAAGAAGCTTTTTATTAGGTTTATATATGGTATTGTATTGAAAATGCTTTGAACTGTCACCTGTTTAATTTGATTGAAAGATGTTAATGGAGAATGGGAGTTGCATCAGGGCTTATGAACTCTTATTTTGTTGTATTCTGTAATATATAATATATATTTGTGATAGGTTCGGTTCATTTTCTTCAAGGTTTTATGACTGACTGTGCCTGTTGCTTTTCAGTTGTTTCATATAAAATCTTTGGAGGCCGTGGACTTTTTGGAGACATTTCTATCAATGAATCCAGATCCAAGGTATCATGCGATGCTTCAATATGCTTAATTTTACTACATTAATATGAAAAGTGTAAGATTTATCGTTGATTCAGATTAAACTGTCCATGCTTCGTGTTTTGTATTGACGATTTGTATTGTTTATTTTGTTTTATCTTTTTCACTTCATGTCTAGCAATCAAGATTTAGGACATTGATATGGCATCTAATTAGGCGTTCCAGTCTTGACCCTGGCAGCATATATTAGATTATTAGCTTTATCAGTTGGAAAGTTTGCGTGGCTACTTCTGCCCAGTTGTGTTGGATATATCCTCCGAGAGTCTGCTCATCCATTGTACATCTCAGTTATATTGTATTGTTTAAAAACTTAGCCCAACAAAATTTGTCCAACTTGGTTATTCTAGTTCATCTCCACTTTATCTAGGGTCTTGTCCGATGTTAAACCATATTAACATTTATCCTTTTTAATTACTGACTTCCATGATATTTTGGTCAACACTAGGTACAGGCTTACCCACTAATTTCATCATACTTTCAAGTCGTCGGCTATATTGGTTAACCAATTTATTAGCTATTTTGGCACACTCGATATTTTGGCATGTTTTCTATTTGAATTCTGTATAAAAACTATTTGGACGCAAATCATGTAAGACTAATAAATATGCTATTTTAAGTAATTATTATAAATTCTTTAATATAATAATGAATAATAATCAAAGATAGTCATATACGTGATAAATGGAAAGTGTGCAAATTTTATTAAAAGGTTGCTACTTTAGGAATAATCAGTAGTTTAACCATGGCTAATAGGATAAAGAAAGTGAGAAGGGATCTGCTAAGGATCGATTTCTATCCTTGATCATTTATTCATTCAAACAGAGAGAAAGTCTCTTCCTTTTTTCCTTTATTGAAAATGAACTTTTTTTTTCCCCTTACAATGATAAAAACTTACTGCTGATGGCTTTCGATTCTCTTCACAGTGGACAGGTTGAATTTCACGATTTTCTCAGGGTTCTAAGATTGAAACCTTGTTCTCTGTCGGAAAAGGTAAGCCTCTGAACATTTTTTTAATAGTGTTCTGCACCTTGTTCGTGATTCTTTTCCTTTCACTGTTTTGCCAAAATGGTGCTTTCCATGTTTCCTATTGTTTCTTCATAGCGACATTTTGGGGATTTAAATAAATGTTAACAGTTGAAATTGAAATGTCCAGGAATGGTAAATATAAGATCAGTTATAAATCTCTCTATTTCCTTGCTGGGCAATATGCATTTTCACTGGGTCTGTTGTACAGGAAGTTGGCTTGAAACTGTCTGATGTATCATGTATTTTTTTCTTTCCTTTTATGTTTCAAGGACCATGTTTTTTCTTATTTTAGTACTTAACAATATTAGGAATTAGTATAGATTTTATCCTAGAACCATAGAATATCAGTATTAAATTTGATCATGTAACACAAACAGATGACATTATTTCAGTGATAGAAGTAGTTGGCTTTTCAGTGGCTAGGCTTGCAGATTCATTCGAAGATGAACTTTGTTTTCTGGTTGGGTTAATAATAATGCATATTTACTAATTTTCTTAACCTCATTCCCTGATTTTGCAGATATTTGGATTCATTGATGTGGAGAAGATCGGTAAAATAACATTTAAGCAGGTAACTTGTTAATGTTCATATTGGTGCATATTAGTGACATTATGTTCCACGCACTCCTGTATGGCTGTATTTCCAGAGGCACCTAAATTCTAGTCTCATGCATTTTTAGGAACTGTGCAAAAGTAACCAAAAGGAAATTCACAGTCAGATATTTGTTCTAGGTTTTTATATAAATTTTGAGATTAAGGCACAAGTTATCATGCCTTGAGATTAAGTGCTTGTTTGGATAAAATTATAATGTGATAGAAATGAGTGGTGGATTAATGGGTAGTTGTGTTGGTCCTACGAAATGTGTGGTTAAATGAAGGTATGACTAAATTACAAAGAAATTATAAAGTTTCCATACATGAACTAAGGTTTTTTTACCATGCAATACTTAAGGCTACTTTTGTGCATGTTGTTTCAGTACCTGCTTGGCTCAGCCCACATCTTGAAGCAGCCACTCTTCAAACAAGCTTGTGAACTAGCATTTACTGAATGTGATGTTGATGGGAAGAATTGCATTTTGAAGCAAGAGGTATATATGGATTTTCTCGCAGTTTCCTTGACACTTCATTGTTTTAACTTGTAGTGTCATGATTTCTGAATGCTTTTGTGACAGTTAAGAGATGCAGTTACACTTGCAGTCCCAAACATGAGTGAAGATGAGGTGGGTGAAGGAAGTATCTGCAAATGAGTTTTACTTTTTATTTTCCTTGTAAAACCGTGGAGCCCAACGAATCATTTTTGAATCACATAGAACAGGACTTAAAAGAGATTCTTAAAAGAAGTCCTAATCTTTTATTACTTGGAAAAATGGCTTTTTGGTTAATATTTTTTATAGCTCTTTAACCTTTAACTAAATCGAACTTTCTTTGGATTGTGAAATGAGTAATGTATTATTTCTATAATTTTCAATTTCTTTCTTCTCCCAATTTAAATATTCTCGATTTGAGACTTGCAGATCTTCGGGCTTCATAGTTTATTTGATGTGGACGGTGATGGAAGAATCAGCAAATATGATTTCCTCTCTTGTTTAAAAAGACATCCATTGCTTATAGCACTTTTTTCACCCTGGTTATGGCACAAAGGTTTGTCCATAGCTGATCATAGAGATAGGTTAGTACAAGAGGTGTTTTAGTGGATAAATGATGGGTAATGCTCAAAGTTTTAGCTTTTTTGTGAATGATTGTGGGGTGTATTTCCAAGCCATTTGAAATATACCATGGTAGAAATTTTGTGATTTTCTTTGGAGTTCTGTAGCCTACAATATAAAGAGTGTTGATTGTATTGACATATTATTATAGTATTATTGCCTTTAGCTGGATCCTTTACACTGTGCTTGGTTATCTACTACTTGTACTATGGCCGCCAAAAGTAGATTTACATCCTTATTGAAAGCTTGAGATTTTATAATATAAAGGGGGATGGGAAGTGTACCCCCATCTGCAGTACAGGTTCTGGTTCTGGACCAAAAAGGTGCTAGTGCATAGCTGCATTCCCCTGGTTTGGAAGAAAATTACCTTTCTGTGGCGATCTTCAAGTTGTTCCATCATTATCTCTCTCTCTCTCTTTTTCTTTTTGATTAAAATAATATAAAGTCAGCAGCAAACAAACTATAGGAGCTCATAACTAAACAATCACAAAAGTAGGGAGGAAGAAGAAGAAAAAAGGTTACACATAACACAATTGCACACAATTTATGCATCTGAGACTGGTTTAACAAACAAAAAGGTTATGTAATCCACAAACAACAGAAAAATCCAGCTTTGCTTCTTCATAACTTGTCCCAAATTCATATAAAAGAAGAGAGTTTTGGTACATTGGTAAATTTTGTCGTAGCATGAACGTGTTAATTACATCATCTTAAAGTTTAAACTATTACAGAGGGTTTCTTTCTTTATTTCAATTTTGTTTTCAAGGTGCACCTCCAAGAAGCCAGGTTTATTTTTGTTAGATCAAAGATTTGACACATGCACAATTTTCATTAGGGAAAGTAAGTTATGAAAACACGATCTTTGTGTGCTTACATCATCTAAAGGCTTGTGCTATCACGATACACTTGCTTAAATCTAGACTTCAACAAATCAACTATGACTGAGCTAAGTACTAGTAATAATTCACTAATATAGTAAGTAAAACTTTATAGATAAAAAAAATAGGAATCTGATCAATTTCACTCCTAGTTAATAATGAGATTGTGAACGAAATATGGAACACACTTTTTTAGTGAGACTTTCATTAGAACATATGACCACCTTTCAACCTTAAAAGTTGTTTCTGCGCTGACATTATCATCAAGAAAATCGTCAAAGAAACTTCAAGTTATTGGACTGAACTGATTATTTTAATTCTAGCTTACTGATATTAATCTAGTTAAGTAATCAAAATAGTATTCACTCGTGTGCGCGTTCGAGTGGGCGTGTGCATCTGGATTCTGCCAAAAATTTCCATGCACGACTGCTAAGAAGAACATTGAATGATTCAATGCATCAATCTCATTAGTTTTACTGGTTTATATAGCAGCCAACATTTGTTTTCAAGAAAAACATATTTACTTTGAGAATAGCCATAGTGTGTATTATGTTACTGTGAACAAAATTTGAGTTTGATCTGCCATGGATGGAAATATGATACGTATTGATTGAAAATTAGGTTTTAGTGTTTCTCCTGTAATGCTTTTGTTTCGTGTGATGTGATGTGACATGATTCTGTTGTTCCTGCAATTTGCTCATCTCTATAGCACAAAACAGCCTTTTTAGACCACCAGCATTTGATCTACCTTTTTCTGTATAATTCTTTAGCAGAATTTATTGGGGATTTCTTCTGCTCCCCAGTTTCTAAAATCTTAAATTCCCCACCAAGATTGATCTTCCAATTCCATGAATCGTGAGCATCAAATATTTGGCATTGACTAGACAATGAAATTGTTGGGGAAAATTGTATAGACAATACTCAAGCCAACTTAGAATGTAAATGAAGATTTTTACTGATAATGACTTGTACATTACCAGAGTAAATTACAAGTGTTTTCTTTTGTTTATACCAAAGGAGATATTTGAAATATCAAGTGTTTAGAATCCTCATTTTTTTTTTTGATGATATCTTCATCCTTTTTATATGGAGGGATAGACATGTATACGTTATTGACTATATGTTGAAAAATGTATAGACAATATTCAAACTAACTTAAGGAATAAATACGAGATTGGTTTAATCTTTTACATTATAAGATCATTACACAATAATACTCTTTTTTCCCATTATAGGAGATATTTGAAATATGAAGAGAATGATAAAGTGTTAATATGAAGCCTCTTTTTTCCTTTTATAGTGGGATAATGCATGCACAATATACATCCTGTCATGTCAATCTACAATACCGAGCTAAATAAGTACATATTTTGGCGTAATAGGATTAGCTGCCGAGTTTGGCTCCGTCAGTTGAATATGAGTTACTAGTACAGGTGGTCCCCAACAATTAATGCATTACTTAGGAAATGGGGCTAAGATTTTTGATTGGAGGATAATGTGGGCGCTAACGTGAAACCATTCCATGTGTATCATCTTGATTGGTTACTCATATATTATGTTAGTGATTCTTAATCATTATTCATTATTTTGCATAGAAGGACTACACAAGCTTTTTGAGTAAGTCATTCAAGATCCGAGCTTACCTCACCACATTCGAGCTCACATTATTATCCCTCAACTAAGTATACCAACTCAAACCAAGTGACCTCGGAGGTCAATGTCAACGTTACCCCTCCCAAGTCAGTGCCGACTTAGGTGAGAGACTGACCTTCTGAAAATAATTGGGCACAACACCCAATTTCTGTAATGATTACTCTCGATAAATGCCAGAGACACATGTCACATTGTGAGCTGTGAGGCAACTTTCTTCTTCTTGAAGCATTGATTAATAGCTGTTAACCATTTAATTCTCTTTTTAAACGGTTTAGATCTTGTCCTTTGACATTCCTCTACTTTCAAATAATCTTTTCACCTTTTATTCTTTTACTTTTGCATCTCAAGCTTCTCAGATTTTGCTTCAAAATATTTTAGCTTTTTTCTATTTTCTTTGAGTAAGGTCGTTGTCCAGGTATTCTTTTTCCAATTAGAATACCTTTCTTTTTATGTATTTATTTTATCCTTCTTTTGCTTATATGAGTTCGGACGAATCTCGTGTGTAGTCCTGGGGAAATCAACAGGAAGAAGCTGCACTATCTTCGTCCACCCCATCATTTGGTCCTTATTTTGCCAGTTGTCAGGAAGTGTTACCCCATCCCCATTACTTCCTTTTATCCTCCACCACCCCTTCCTAACCCTACGTCGAACTCCCTAGGAGTATGGAACATCGACGTAAGATGAGGGATGAGAGAGCACAAGAGGAAAGTAGTAACATGGGCCAAAGTTGGGGAGCAAGTTCTTTTAGGTCGATAATAACGGCCGATTCTCTGGCTACTATTAGGGCTAAGTATAACGCCCCCCTTCTGTAAAGTTAGTAATCTCTTCTTCCTCTGACTGAGCTAATACTCTCCCAACTGGATGTGTTGCTCTTAATACCGCCATTTTTCAAGTTAGTCTAAGACTTCATTTTTCCAAGATTATTTGATCATTCTTCTCTTCTTGGAGAATAGCCCCTACCCAGTTGTATCCAAACGGATAGAGGACCTTAGTTGCGACCTTGATCCTATGGAAGCAGTTAGGTCACCCCGAACTAGATATATCCCAGTTTAATTCTCTCTTTTCTTTTAAGGAAATTTTAAGGAAGATGGGAAAAATACAGGTTGACGGTATACTGGTGTTAGGCCTAGAATAGGAGGCCCTCTAGTTTTAGATACCCCTTCATCGATAAAGGGGTAGAAAGAAGATTTTTTTTTTACGTTTTGGGGGATTGGCAATTCCATCCCACCAAGATGGATATGGAGGATATAGTTCCTACCCTTTATCATTCTTTTTGTAGGTGTCGCTTATCATGTCTTCATGCCTTTCATTGTTTTTCTAGAAGTCTGATTTTCCTCTACTTCCTATTTTGCAGTTTGTCGACCTTGCCACCTAAGCTCGGCCATTCAGAAACGAGCCGACTCCATCCAAACTCTTTCCAACAGAGAGAGGTCTTGAAAGTTCGTGATTTCAGACGATAATTTATTTCAAGCAGGACTATTCCGAGCTTTGCCTCCAACCTCGACGCCAAGGAGATCTGCTACTTCAGCTTATGTTTCTCCTCGTAAGTCAGTTTAACATCTTCATCACTTTTATTTCTTTTGGCCAAACCTTAATACTTCTTTTTTTCTTGTATGTTTAGGCCAACAATCAAACATGCTGAACTTCCTCGCTGCTAGAGCAGCTAAAGCAGCTGAAGTTGCTAAAAGAAAGATGGAGATGTCGCTGCTAAAGAGAAGGATCGACCTAAAGAGATGGAGTCTGAGCCCGAGGTCAAGCTGCCTCTACAAAGATTGCGTTTAGCAAAACTGCCTGCTACACCTGCCCCTGCTGCCCATCCGAGCTCGACCACTTCTTCGGTGATTCCAATTATTACCACAGCGTCATCATCCAAATCTCAGGAGAAATGCCTCGATCTTCAAAGACCAAATATTGAAGGCTTAGTAGGGTACCGACCTGGGATATTTTTGGATTTCCTCCGAGTTCCTTCTCTAGTAAGGGAGTCAGTTGCTGCTTTTTCCTTGCCTCTCAGAGAATCTGCTGTCCTTATGACAAGAAGTTGGAACGATAAAGAACATAACTTTCTAATAAAGATGCCAATAGGAGAAAGTGTTGTGTCATCTCAGGTTCACTGTCACCGAGCTATTCTTCAGTTGACTTCAGTAGCCGACAAGGTAGAATTTCGAAAAGTTTTTTATAAGAGATCTCTTTATTTCATTTAAATGTTTTAACTTTAACTTTATGCTCTTCAGGTCAAGACTGAGCTCGATTTAGTGCTAGAGTTCAAAGATCGGGCTAATAAACTTTTCGATGAAGTTGAAGCAGAGAGGGCGGCCTTTGCTGGGAAAAAAGGAGTTATGAGGATTACCTCAACAAGATGGGGAAGTAACTCAATGCCAGACTCATTGCAGAGCATAGGCTAATGGTTGATAACAAGGCTCTGTAGATTTGGGGTGAAAAGGCAAATGCCCGGGTTGAGAATGAGAAAAAACGAGTTGACGAAGTAGTAGCTCAGGCAATGGCTACCAAGAAGGAGGATGAGCTAAATGCTTCCAAGGCTGTGAAGGAATGAAGGGCTTCTCCAGCTTTTGACGCTATAGCTCATGAAGCATATGTCCTAGCTATAGGTGAGATCATCAAATTCATAAACCATAAGCAACCGGATTGGGACACTAATTTTTTGGAGGAGTCTCAGAAGGAGCAGGAAAAGAAGGTACTGAAGGCAATTGAGGCCCAAAACGCTCCAGCTGAGGAGAATGTTACTTCCCCAGATCTCCCTACCTCATAGTTTCCCTTACATACTTTTGTTAAGTTCTTTAAAAACTTTTTGTAATGTTCTTGCTTCATGAGCAAGGATTAGGTAATTCCTTGTAGGAATTGTACTAAGTGTTGCAACACTTACAACCTTAGCTCGATTTGCTTCATGAGCAGGGCTTTGGTAATTCCTTGTAGGAATTGCACTAAATGTTGCAGCACTTACAACCTTAGCTCGGTCTGCTTTACGAGCAGGGCTTTGCTAATTCCTTTTACAAACAATTCCATCTAAGAAACGTACTTTCTTATTTATAAATAACCACATAATACAAACATCTACTGGTAATATTTCTTGAGGCGTTCTGCATTCCAGGGGTGCACCAATGGTCTTCATTCCATATCTTCTAATACATAGTCCCCTCTAAGCAGTACTTTATTTACTTTATAAGGACCTTCCCAGTTAGGTCCTAAAGATCCGGTGTTCAGCTCTCTTGTAGCCAAAAAGACCTTTCTTAAGACAAGGTAGCCAACCTCAAATTTCCGCTTCTTTACCTTTTGATTGTAGTACCTTACATTACATTGCTTGTAGACTTCATTTCTGATTTCAGTTGCGTTCCTTTTTTCTTCTATCAAATCCAATTCACCTCATAATACTTGTTCATTTCTATCTTCATGATATGTTAAAGTTCTGACTGAAGGGATTTCAACCTTAAGTGGGATGACAACTTAAACTCCAAAGGCTAAGGAGAAATAAATTTCTCCAGTACTATTTCTAATATTGGTGTGATAAGACCATAGCACACTGGGGAGTTCCTCTGCCCATCCTCCATTAAAAGTATCAAGTTTCACTTTAAGAGTATGCTTGATGATCTTATTGATAGTTTCAACTTGGCCATTAGCCTGAGGGTGATTTGGTGTAGAGAAATGTTTCTGTATCCCAAGCTCCTTACAAAAGTTTGCAAAGCGAATGTTGTCGAACTGTTTTCCATTATCCGTTATGATGGAATGAGGTATTCCAAATCTATATACGATTGATTTTCGTATGAATTCAGTAGTCTTGCGCTCGGTAATTTTACCCAAAGGTTCGGCTTCAACTCATTTGGTGAAATAATTGACTGCCATAATTACAAACTTTGTGCCCCATTTTCCCGTAGGCATGTGACCAATCAGATCGACCCCCCATTTTGAGAAAGGCCATGTCACCATTACATAATTTAGTTCTCCAGGTGGGAGATTGATGTTTGGAGCGAATCGTTGGCACTTATCGTACTTTCTGGTGAATTCCAACGCATCATTTTTCATGGTTGGCCAAAAGTATCCTTGACATATGATTTTATGAACTAATGGCTGTCTTCCAGCATGGTTCCCATATGTGCCGCCATGCACATCTTCCATGGCACGTAGTGCTTCTTCTTCATTCAAGCATCTGAGCAAAAGTATACAATATCCTCGTTTATACATGACATCGTTGATTAAGGTGTACCTTGCTGACCTTGTTCGTAGTTTTCTTGCTATGATGGGGTCTTCAGGGCATGCGCATGTTTGTAGATACGCAACGACCTCATCCATCTACGTTTGCTTGAGGTCGGTTACCATATGAACATTTCCTGATTCCTCGATGGCGGGACGATGAATTCTTCCTATTGGTATGCTATCAAACCTCTCAATTCCTTCACTTGTTGCCAACTGAGCTAAGGCATCAGCACGTCCATTTTTGAGTTCGTGGAACCCGTTCAACCTGGACATTCCCCAACTTCTATAGCTCCTTTTTGACAAGTTGAAGATAATTGTTCGTTCTTTCTCCCTTAGCTTGGTAAGCTTTGTTGACCTAATTTACTACTAATTGAGAGTCATTATATGTAATCAAGTAGTCAATCTTCGAGCGGGGAATAACGAATCTCAGCATCATGCAAAGCCTTGCTATAATAAACAGGGTGATGCACTCCTTCTTCCTCCCTAGTTAGTATCGCGCTAATAGCATGCTCAGAAACTGCCAAATAGAACATCAATATTTCTCATGTTCTTAGTTTTGACAACACCGGTGGTTGCGCCAAGTACAATTTTAGCTGGTCGAAAGCGAGCTGGCACTCTGATGTCCATTCGAACTTTTTCCCACATTTTAATGTATCAAAGAAAGGTCTGCATCTATTTGTTGATTTCGACATGAAATGGCTAAGGGCAGCTATTCGTCCTGTTAAACTTTGAACTTATTTAGGCCTAGCTGGGGGACGCATTTCAACAATGGCCCTTATTTTTTTGGGTTGGCTTCAATTCCTCTACGGTTTACCATATATCCTAAAAATTTTCCCAAACTTACACCAAAGGCACATTTGTGGGGATTTAGCTTTATTCCATAGGCTCTCAGAATTCCGAACATCTCGGCGAGGTGCTGCTAATGATTCTGGGTATCCATGCTTTTAACCAACATGTTGTCGACATATACTTCCACGGTCTTACCGATTTGTTTGGCAAACATTGAATTAACCAAATGTTGGTAGGCTGTTCCAGCATTCTTGAGGCCAAACAACATTACTTTGTAACAATAGAGACCTCTGTCAGTGATAAAATGCTGTGTGCTCTCGATCAGGTTCGTACATGGAGATCTGATTGTAGCCTGAATATGCATCCATGAAACTGGGCAGATCATGTCCCACAGTAGCATCCACCATCTGATCTATTCTTGGCAAGGGAAAGCTATCCTTGGGACATGCTTTATTTAGGTCGGCGAAGTCGATACACACCCTCTAATTCCCATTATTCTTCTTGACCAAAACAAGATTGGCAATCTACCTGGGATATTTTGCTTCTCGGACGAATCCATTCTGGAGTAACTTTTGTACTTTCTTGTTTAGTTCTTCATACCGTTCTGGGTATAAAGGTCTTCTTCACTGCTGTTTAGGCTGTACCAAAGGATCAATCCCCAACTTATGGCATATGACTTTTGGGTTAATTCCTTTCATGTCAGCATGTTCCCAAGTAAAGACATCAATATTCTCTTAGATGAAGCTGATGATATGATCTATTAGTGGAGACTACAGTTCGTGGTCTATTTTTAGTTCTTTTGGCGGACTACTCGTAAAGACCTTAATAACATCCAGTTTTTCCACAAGTTCTCCCCCCGTACTTTCAATCGTGAGTCCAATGAGCTCGACAAGGGTTCTGTTGTGCACATCATGCAGATATTCGGAGGATAATGAATCATTTTTCCCTTTAAATCAATCACCACTTGACATTGATCAGCAGTGTCCCTATTCCCTTTGACATGTCCTGTACCATAGGGCGTGGAAAATTTGATCGAGTAGTGGTACATTGTTACTATCACCCTGAGATCAAACAATAAATGTTGTCCCATAATCGCATCAAAGGGCATTTTAAGTACAGAACCACAAATTTCGCATTTACTTTAATTCGACGAGGGGAGTCTCTGACCTCAACATGGAGTTTGATTACTCCTTTCGCCTCAGAAAGGACACCATCAAGTCCCATAATTATGTTCGGATATGGTTGCAAAAAATAGAAGAAAATTCCAACTCGTTCCAAAGTGTCGGCATAAAGTATATTGAGGAAGCTCCATGTATCCACCAAAACTTTGGGAACATTGACTTTGGATAAAAACACAGGGATTACCAGAACTCCAAGATAGGGATGTGAGTCTGCTTCTTATTCTTCAAACAAAAGCTGGTCATCAATTGCCTTCTTGCGATATTTTTCCGTAATATCGATCTCGGAGAGGTCGACTATGATGGGTCTTTTGAACCTTGTGACCTCGATATGCTGGTAATGTTGATTTTTCAGCATTTGAACTTGAGGACTAGGAAGGTCGACATTACAAGTTCTCGCTTCGACCTGGTTTCCACGTATTACGCATGTCCCATTCGGAGTTGGGAACTTTATGCTATAATGATATATTGAGGTGGCAACCTATAACTCATGCAATATGGGCCTCCCTAGTATGGCATTATAATTCGAAGGAAGATCCACAACAATGAAATCAGCTAAAATTCTTTCGTGACAAGGAGGTTTGCCAAGCACCACATTGAGTCCTATCTGCCCCGAGCTTCAATGAAATATCCAGAGAATCCCTGCAGTCTCCTGGAATATGGTTAAGGTATCGTTTTTGTATAGCCATCTGCTCCAGAGTTCGAGAGTATAGTACATTTACCGAACTTCCATTGTCCACTAAGGTTTGATGTATTTGTACTCCTGCTACATTCATGGCTATAACTAGCGCATTACTTTGATCTTGTAAAACTCATTGTGCGTCCTTTTCTAAAAATATGAACCATTCTAGGTGTGGTGAGGTGATGACCTTCGACTCTGGACTCACTACACTGCAGTTTTACCAGATACGGGCATCACGTGCCAGTCTGCAGCTAGTTCTTCGTGAACCCTCAAGGCATTGATTCCTACTTATCAATGTTTGGATCTCGACACAAGGTTGTGGGTCGCGAGCTTGGGATCTAGGCCGAGCTTGTAATGCTGTCCCTTACGGATTAGTCTGTTGGAACCCGACTATATTTGTTTCTCAAGGTTTAGCTACAAATTTCTGTAGGTGACCTAGCCGGATAAGTCTCCACCTCTTCCTTCAGATTTCTGCAGTTGTCAGTATTATGCCTTGTCGTTCTGTGATAACGACAGCACTTTCCTTGATTCTTCCCAGTTACTTCTTTTCTTTGGGATGGAGGTCGGTAAAAGGCTTCTTTTTCCTCAGTTTGTAGAAAAACTTCTTCCAAGGTTGCGTTTAGGGGGTGATATTCGCGAAATTTGTCGGGATATGGCCTAGAGCGTCCTTGATCCCTTCTTTTTTCCCGACCTGAGTCTTTATCTGTTTGTTTTCCCTTAGTTCACTGTGGGCATTGAGGAGCCTGCTTAGTATCAACCTGGTCTGATGTAGCTTCCTCCACATTTATATATTTCTCAGCTCGACCAAAGAGCTCGTGATATGTCCGAGGTCCATCTTCGTGAACAAACCACCAAAATTTTATTTTTGGCCTCAACCCTGAAAGGACTGCCATAAGTGCAGCATCGTCAGAGATTTTCTCCACCTCCATAGATTGTTTGTTAAACCTATTCAAATAGCTCTTGAGCGATTCAGTCTTTTCCTTGTTTGATGCTTACCAATCTCTCTTTTGGTGTAGTCCTCGCCTTTGATCCCATGAATTGGACGAGAAACGTCGTAGTGAGGTCATTCCAACTTTTTATAGATCTTTGATGCAACCTTTTAAACCATCATTGAGCTTTGTCTCCCAAGGTTAAAGGGAAAGCACGACACATGATGGCGTCTCCAGCTCCCTGCAGCTCCATCCAAGAGGCATATTTTTCCAAATGACTGAGGGATTCTCCTTCCCTATCATACCCAGTCAGCTGTGGCATCTTCAGCTTTTAAGGCAGTGGTTCTGCCAGTATGTCCTCAGTAAAAGGTGAGTGACGTTTTGTAAGATACTCTTATGTGTTTTCTTTATTTTTAGCCTCCAGGTCGGTTATGCGTTTCTTGAGGGCACTCATCTTGGATTTCGATCGTTCCACAGGGTGGTTGTTACGGCGCTCCTCATGCTTGCTTGTAGGTGTAAGAGAATGTTAGGAGCCTAATCTGTTGAACATATTATTTGTCCTTCTGATAGTTGGTTTCGTTGCCATATGAGAACTTTTAACTTCTTCAGTTTGACTTTTAGAGTATTCCTCGACTGAAAATTGTAGGGTTTTTCTAGTGGGGAGTCGCCTGGTTCTTTTTCGATGAGGAGACTCTACCTCGGTATCCTGTGGCAGATTCCGAGCTTGGTTTTGTTCCAGCTTACTAACAATGTTTGTCAATTTCTCAATGGCTTCCTTCATTGTTGCCATTTGAGGGTCGATGGTTTCATTTTGACCTCATTTTTCAGGATTTCTTGGATCATTGGTCTGTTTGGGACGGGTATGGAATTGATTTCAGATACTGAAAATTCGTCCATGATACTATTTTATGAATTTTGTAAAGATATGAGGCTATTTTTCAAGTTGGGGCCCTTCTTCTAGCGTCAAATTGTTGACGTTGAAAAATATATAGACAATATTCAAGCCAACTTAAGGAATAAATACGGGATTGATTGATCTTTTACCAACGGATTACATGATTATTACACAATAATACTCTTTTTTCCCATTATAGGAGATATTTGAAATATGAAGAGAATGAGAAAGTGTTAATATTTTTTTTGTCACTCCCTCTTCTTCCTTAAGCCTCCTTTTCCATTTATAGTGGGATAATGCATGCGTGCACAATGTACCTCCTGTTATGTCAATCTGCAATACGTGAGACATTTCCATATGTATCCTCCTGATTGGTAGCCCGTATATCCTGTTAGCGATTTTTAATCATTATTCATTATTTCACCTAGAAGGACTACACAAGCTTCTTGAGTAAGCCACTGGAGATCCGAGCTGAACTTACATCCTGAGCTCGCATTATCGTCTCTCCATTTAGTGAAACGAGCTGAACTAAGCGACATCAGAGGTCGATGTCAACAATTACCTCCCAGGTCAGGTCTTACTTAGGTGAAGAACTGACCTTTTTGAAATATCTTGGCACAACTTCCAATTTTCAGTAATAATTACCCTTCACAAGTATCAGGGACGCGTGTCACCTTATGAGCTGGCAGACACCTTCCTTTTTCTAGAAGCATTAATTAACAACTGTTAATTTATTTAATTCACATCCCAACAGTTCAGATTTCACCTTTTGACATTCCTTTACTTTCAAATTACCTTTTCACTTTTCATTTCCGGTACTTTAGCATTCCAAACTTCCCAAATTTCTGTTCCACTAATTTTTGGCCTTTTGTTCTTTCTGAGTAAGGTCGGGTATTCTTTTTCCAATTAGAATACTTATCTCTTTACGTATTTATTTTTCTCCACTTTGCTTGTATGAGTTCCGACGAATCTCGTGTGCAGTCCTGGGAAAATCAACAGGAAGAAGCTACACCATCTTCGTCCACCCAATCCTTTGGTCTCTTTTCTGCCAAGAAGTGTTTTCCCCCATCCCTATCACTTCATTTTATCCTCCACTCCCACCTCCTAACCTTACCTCGAACTTACCTATGAGTATGGAACATAGACGTAAGATAAGAGAGGAGAGGGTACAAGAGGAAAGTAATAGTAGGGATCGAACTTGGGGGGCGGATTCTTTTAGGTCGGTAATCACCGCAAATTCTTTGGTAGCGATTAGGGCTAAATATAACATCCCCCCTTCTGTAGAATTAGTAATCCCTTCTTCTTCTGATCGAGCTAACACTCCCCCAACAGGATGCGTTGCCCTTAATACCGCTATTCTTCAGGCTGGTCTGAGACTTCTTTTCCCCAAAGTTATATGCTCATTTTTCTCTTCTTGGGAAATAGCCCCTACCTAGCTGTGTCCAAATTGGTGGAGGGCTCTAGTTTCAACCTTAATTTTATGGAAGCAATTAAGTCATCCTGAACTAAACGTATCTCAGTTCAATTCTCTCTTTTCTTTT
>CAIGRE010309717.1:0-10020 GCA_903798275.1 Fraxinus angustifolia subsp. syriaca
TTTTCGTTTACCCAATGTTGACGGCGCACGTGGAGGAATACTAGATTGCAACTCTATGGCATTTGAATCTGATTGAGCTTGTGTCCCAGTGCGACTTTCTTTCCCTACATCCATACCTACCAACAAAATCACATCTTAATAAAAAAAATAACAAAGTACTTCGTACATGGTAAAATCATATTTAAAATGTCTAAACTATCAACACATTAATTTCTTTCAAGGAGTCAATCAAATAAATAAATATAATTATGTTGCTCTCAGTAACAAGAATGAATAAAGTTGAACCAAAATAAGAAATAAACAAAACATTCATAGAACAAATCAACATTGAAGTAATTGGCAGATGAAAATGACGAATCCCTTAAACACCCTTGGTATCATGTATTTGAGAAAGTATTATCGGTAAAAAAAAAATCGAACGAAGTTAAACTCATGATAATTATTAAATAAAAATTCATTATAATATCACAAAACCTTTGGTCAGATCAAACGTAACAAACAAATGTAAACAAAGAAATTGAAAACAAAAATTATTGATGCAAAAATGGTTTCAAGATTAAAGGAATACATTTGTATGCGAACTAATCTAACTAGGTAATAAATCTCATGGTCTACCCTAACTTCTGAAGTCACTTAAACTGTGAGGTAAATAAAGGCAGACCAAAAGCATTTTGGTGGAATCAAATTTGAAGAAATGGAACGCGACTGTTTAATAGATCATGGTGCAGCAGCCAGTCAATTCCAATACCTCTCTTCCTTAGGTAATCCTTCACAGATGCACATGTATGAAATATACAAAAAATATGAAAAATTTGCTAGCTTTTGAATCAATCTATACCAGTTTCTGAATCATCTCCACCAGCCTCTGTATCACAATTATTTAATTAATTTGGTAATAACATGGCAAAAGGAAAGTATTTTCAAAGTTTCGTTCACGGTTCAACCATATGATTTCTAGATAAGAGAATTAATGAGAACAAACCAAACTTATAGAACTAATCCCAAGGAATTTATCAAAGATTAAGACCTTCATCATCTAAAAGATCAAAAATTCGAGGAACCTAAAACACACCCCGATCTACTCAAAGTTAAAATTGCCTTAAACACAACAAATACTTGCCTGAAGGCGGTAGCCTGAGAGAGCAGATAGTTGGGCTGGCTAGTGGCTACGCTGGAGTGAGAGCGAGAAACGAAGAGAGGACTTAGAGCCAGAGGAGCTTCTTTCTGTGGGACTGGGATGTGGCTGCGCTAAAGCTTTAGGGTTCTGTTCAAAAATTAAAATCGTGTTTCATGTTTTTTTAAATTTATGGGTTTCGGATCAGGTTTGGGTTGCTAACATATAACCCGACCCAACCCGACCCGATTGCCCAACCCGAAACCCACTCTAAGAATGAAAAAACTAACCCAAATTGGTCGGTTTGGGTCGGGCCGGTCAGTTTGGTTTGATGTTTGCCCACTCCTACCCTTTAGTATAGTGTTTGTGCATGCTTTCAAGTTGATCGCAAGGAATATCACCCGAGCGTCGTGTGACGTATCATTAGATATGTAAATTGAATCGTAGATTATGGGATCATGTACTCTCGAGACTCTAATCTTGATTTTGTTAGCTATTCATATGTCGATTAGGCTGGAAATGTCGATGATAGAAAAAGTACTTCTAGAGGTTGTTTTTATGTTAGTTCTGTTCTTGTTGCTTGGATGAGTAAGAAAAAGAATTCTATCTCATTATCTACGGCAGAGGCTGCGGAAATTACTGCACTCAACTGCTTTGGATGAACCAGATGTTGAGTGATTATAAAATTGAGCAAGATATTATGGCTGTGTTTTGTGATAACTCTAGTTCCATTAATATTTCCACAAATCCGATCAACACTCTCGAGCCAGGCATATTGATATATAACATCATTTTATTCGAAAGCTTGTAAAAACTCATGTTGTAACTCTTGAGCATATCTCTACAGAGAACCAGTAAGCTAACTTATTTACCAAGCCATTAGATGGTCTTCGATTTGAATCTCTTAGGACGGCTAAGATTTGGGATGGTTATCACATGTTAGTAGGGTGATTTTGAACATGAATTGACCTTATTTATTAGATCTAAAATCAAGATTATCCCTGATATAAAAAGTATTTTAAAAAAAGGGAGAAAAATGCTCAATATCTCATGTTCTTCTTCGAAGTCTATTTGACTCGAGCAATTAAGTTTGAGGGGTTTCTCATAACATGATGCATAGGGTCAACAGACTTGGGTTAACCAGCATAAAGCTCCATACTTGGGTCATTTTAATCGCTTAATGGAGAAGTGCCTGCACTTAAGATGTAAAAATAATTATGAGCTTCCATATTTAGAGTTGTGAAATAAAAAAATATGCTAAACGCCAGGGAAAGAAAAGGAATATCTCTACATATTGAGCTTTCATGCATATGTTCTAATGTGATTTACTTAATTTGACTTTCATAAGTAGAGAAATATCCTTATTGACAATGATGTTATGCAAATCCTTTCTCGCAAAATTAAGGTTTGGAGTCCTACCAGAGGATAAGTGACAATTTACACATATGAGTCACTTATACAATTTACTTCATGATTAACTTCAGTCAAATGTGTGGGAAGGTTTATTGTTCATTGCTTATACTTATGCCTATTAACACCTACATTGTTGGATTATTGTATGTAATTTCTTGGTCCCTTATCTTTTGTGACAAAAAAAGGGGAGTTGAAAGAAAAAAAAAGGAAAAAGAAAATGCACTTTATTACATATTGCATTAGCACTTTAATGAGAAAAAGAAAAGACTATTTATTGCATATTGCATTAACATGATATTTTAATTTAACATGATAAAAATCTTGACTCAAAAGGCATTAATTGATATACTTTCAGTATTGTTAGATTAAATTTTGATGTTTTGTAGTATCAATGTTTTGTTTTGGTATGTTGGGTTGCATTGATATTACGTCTTAATTTAGCATACGATATAAAACTGAAAAGATGCATTATGAGTTAACTGCTTAAATCATTTTTACGTGTAATACAACTTGTTGAACTGTTTGAACTACTTTTACACTTAATACTGTTTCACATACATTTTATACTGGGTTTTTGAGTTGTCTATTTCAGGAAACATGTTGTGATAAATGAAATGCAAAATTCGTTCAAGACAATTATTGGTTGTGTCAGTTTTTGAGTCAGTAATTTTACTTTACTACTGCCTTGATTTTAAATTGTAGTTTTGTCAAAAATGTCAAAGGGAGAGCTTGTTAGATATTTAATGTAATTGGAAAGTCTGTAAATAAAAATGACTAAAGTTGATATGTTTTAAAAATTTAAGGAGTAATATGCAATTAATGAAAGTTGTGATATTTTAGGTCTAGGGTTCGAAAATGGGAAAGAAGGAAAAACGGCGCGGAATTTCGCTGGATTGTTTCCAAGGTTTAGTTTGAGCGCCAGAAATAGAAATTTCATCGCTTGACTGTCGCTCGTCTTCGCTCGAGCAACTACCCGTCACTCGACTGTCGCTCAACCGTAGCTCAAGCGACAGTTTTATCTGATAATTTTTTAATTCATTTTTAAAGGCTTTTTCTGGGCCATTTATTCCCTAACCTACATATAAATTTTCGAACGCCTTTGAATGATTTTTACAAGGTTGATCATTAAGCAAATACTTAATTTTTCATATTCTCTTCGTCGATTACTTTTCGACCATCATCCAGTTACGGCTATTAGCGATGAAAACATCAAATTCACAATTTAAATACCAAATGTTGCTTCCTTCATATCTGTTAGAATTTCTGAAGATCAAGGGAAGGTGACTGAAGTTCCAGTCGTTGAAGAACGCGGCGTTCTTCGTTAATCCACAGGAGATAGACGATTTCACAAATCTGAGAGTTGTTGAAGGAGAGCGCAATCCAGGAGGGCTTTCGAATCTACAGCTGGAAGTCGGTGTAGGAGCACAAAATCCAGGAGAGCTATTGGAATAGCAGTCAGGCGGTCAGATAGAACATGTCGTCGTCTAGTCTGTTAGACTGTAAGTTATAAATCGTTTATAGTGGATTGCTGACTGACAAAGTGCTCGAAGTTTTTACCCAGTTGAGATTCCTCCATGATCAATTTTTGTTTTAATTTATTGCTTACATAACTGCAGTATTTCAATATATGAATAATTGAATTGCATGATTAACCATCTAGAAAAATAATTACTAGTGACTTGTTGCTATTTAATTGTTAAGTAATTTTAATTCCGCAAAATCACGTATTCATTCTCCCAGGTGTAATTTGGGTTCAACTACGTATTTTCAGTAACCATGTCCCATCATGCATATTGAATTTAAACACAGTGTCATCACGAACTCAATTATGTTGACAGCGTTAATGCCTAATTAATTTACTACCTTCATTCACTTATTTTCATCGAAGCACTTTGTCTATAAAGCTGTATTTTCATTTACCGAACATCCATTCCTTGTCATTTAAACTAGTTTTATGTTTGCCTACTAATTCAAGTTCTGGATTTTAAATTTAGAAGTCAGTGGTCATATTTTTTAGTCGCGATGTTATTAGACTAAACCCCTTGCAATGCACATATTGCACACGCTTGTTAGTGTCTTTTGTTCCCATTTTTATCATCCATTAATTATATAGTAAAGTAAATTATTATCTTGGAAGTTATTGAACCGGGTGGTACCTATTTAGATTGATGGTGCCTTTTTGTACATATAATTTTATAACATTAATAATGAATAGATTAAATTTAATAGAGCAATATTATGGATTCATATTCAAAGAGTAGTTTTCTAAGTAAATGGTAATGAATTAGGATTTTGGCATGTTGACTTCGTGGACGACTAGGAACATATCCACTTGCTATTCGAAAAGTAAATAATTAGGACTCATGGTGAGTAAATCTCCTATTGTCTTTATGGTGCGTTACATTGTTAAATGTATAAATGTGTTATCTAAATTTTTTATTATATGGCTTGATGTTTGATTATTAAGTTTTTTGTTATCAATGCTTCTTATGGTATATTCATGCAAATTAATCCATCTATAAGTGAAGTTTCAAGGAATAAAAAGTTTCTAAATGTGATGAGTCAAAGAATATTTTTTAAGATATGTATCCCAAATATTTTTGTTACGAGGTGTATGTTTATGACATAAAATGTGTGAGTGGGAAATGAAGAGTGGGGGACCAACACACCCGACCAATATTTAATGATAATGTTAATATTAATCGCTTTGCGGTACTACCGTTAAGTCTCTACCGTGTTTTAAATAATAATTTTCCATTGCATTCCGGTTGGTTAGGCGATGTATCAAGTAAAATCACGACGCCAATGTTAAGTTTTTAAAGAAATGAAAGAAATGGGGATACATATTGAGAAATGCATTTATTTTAACAATAATTCTTGTGCATATCATAAGCATACATCATATACATAAAATTTACTTCATTCCACGTTATCCTTCCCCACTTTTAGATGATGAAGGCAATGATTCGAGACAACTATTCGTGGTGCGATGAACTCAGCACTAATACATTCAAATATCGACTCCTTTTGGAAAATAAAGTTAACATTTAGTTTCATTGTTTTTCTCTTTCATTTACGTGCAAAAGCTTTCTATAAGTTATGTTCATAAAATGAAGTCAATGATGTTCATCACATTAAAGAAAATTTTAATCGCTACCACATTTATGAATTTAACAGAAAAATAAATGATAATGCTTTCACATTTAGGTATCTAGATTTGGGGGTGTTACACATCTCTATTTCAAATTTTTATTTAATGATGTTTAGTTGGATATATCACATATTTTACGGGTATTATTTTACCTATAATCAATTCTACTATATTTAGCAAATTGAATCTTGATTTTAGACGTAAAAAATTGGAAAGTTCATTACGATTGAGTAAAATGAAGATAAAATGAGACGAGATTTAGAAGTATAGTTTATTAATTAACTTAAAAGCTAAGAAAATTAATTTTAGTGAATGGTGTGGGGGAAAATGCAGGGTCCACCTCCTTTGTTTGCCTTAAAAATAATGAACGAATAATCTTGATTATCTTTTAAGTTGTACCCATCTGTGATGCTCACGTGTAGCCTCTTCCTTGACACTTTCCTCGTGTCTAGAGGTGGCAATCAATCTGAGTGCCTCGTTGACTCAACTCGTCAAGGCTCAGATTATGGACGGTTGGGCTCATTTTAGGACAAGCTCGGCTCTCCATTTTAGATGAATCGGCTCGTGACTCGCCAAGCCTATAGTGACCAAACGGTGGTCAATTTTTTACTGAACTTTTTTCTTCTAGAAATACATTATAGTACAAATGATTTTGTCACACAATAATCAACATACTCTCTTCTACTCTCTACAATTCTATAATTTCTTCATTATTCTGTTGATCTATGGCTGAATTCGAGTTTTGATTATAACAAACAAATTATTCTTATCTCTAACATTTATACTCAAGTCTTCATTGTTACATGTTGTGAACCTGATGGAAATCGAGCATTCACAATCAAGCTTGAAAATCAAGCTTTTGCGTCAAAACAATCGGAGACAAATCAAACATTGCACCAAATTCAAAATCGAACAACAAATTGTGCACTCGCACCAAAACAATCAAAGACATTAGACTTAGATGATTTGAATCCATATGTAAAGGTAAAACGCTTTAATTCCTAGCAATGAATTATTACAAGCTTGTAAGTCAAATTTTTATGCACGAGATGAACTTTTCACAAAAACACTTGCATAAGAAATTATTTTCGATATAACAAAAATATTCACTTGACTTTCTTTTTACTAATAATACTCTTTTTGAAAAGTTAAGTGAGTATGTTCCTTAAGTATGTACACTTTAAAAAGTAATCAAGAAAAGAGTAAAATCGAAGGTGTCTGCTCGGGCGGACGTCCGGTGAGTTTGGAGGGACGTTTGATGGCCCAACGGTCAAAATTTTAATCGTTCTAATTTATGATGCTCAACAACTAGTTCAATCATTTGGTACAATGGCAGACGTCCGGTTGGGCAGAAAATTTTGACGTTTTAATTGCCATAAATACCACATCTCTTTACATTCAACTTTACTTTTAAAGAGCATTCAAATGAGATTATTTTGAGCAAAATTGCATTGATTTCTCATATCATTTATTATCAAATCATTTTGGCCTTTAAAAACATTTGATCAAATTAACTCTTGAAAATTATTCTACATATCAAAGTTTTTTCATATCTAATACTTGAGATTCATTCATTGCTATCTATTAAAGTGTTAGCTTATTTCTCTCTTGGTACTTAATTGTGATCATATCATTTATTAAGAGAGAAGTTTCAATTTGTAAATTCAATTCTCTTTAAACTTGTGGTCGTGTTGTGGTCACGTAAAACTTAACATTGTATAATGATCGATGCTCCTTGCTTGTAAGTCACAAAAACCTTTGTAAATGATCGGATTGCACCACAAGTCAATCAACATAGTGAAATTGATTTTTCTTACGCCGGAGAGTTTGGTAATAGAGGACGTAGATCATTGTGTTGAATCGAACCTCCATAATTATATCATTTGCATTCTCTATCCCTCTTTACTTATTGCTTTCATATTCGTGCTTACTGTTTAAATTAATCTATCTAGTTATCACGTGCTTGATTTAAGGTTAATTTTTTGAAAATTTTTTAAGAACTAATTCATCACTCTCTTTGTTAGCTATTCTTGGGCTATCATATTCATTATTACATACAAATATACAATCTATTACAAGACACATACATTCATTATTACATATACATTCTACCATTTTTGTTGCATTCAAATTTCGATTCTATACATTCCCTCAATTCTATTCTCTACACTACATTATTCAATTTATACATTTTCATTTTTATTCTCTACACTACATTCTCTATTACATATACATGGATCCTCATGATTTTGTTGAGTGTTTGTTCGGTGGCCACTAACCTATGACGTCACAATCTAAATTTTCTAATAAATTTACCGATCTCAACAATATCCTCGTCATCAACAATTTGTCGAGAATGGACATTCATGATGCTCGCAGAAGTAGTAATCTAATTGATTTGGGTGACATCGATGAAGATGTTGACGAAATAGAACTACAAATTCTCGATGCAAGAGGAAAACAAAAAGGGAAAAAAGTTGCAAAGTGTTGAGAACACTTTAAATTGATTTCGACGGATCATACCATTGATGAAGCTGAGAGTTTATGGCCATAAGTAAATAATGTCAAACACAATTGGTATGACAAAAGGATATCGGTATTACCCATCTCAACCGTCCCTACACCAAATGTACAGCCAAACATGGGTTAGTTGGTGAATCTCAAACACAACTAGTCTTTGGTACTCTTTCTTCCTATAGCAGTTCTTTAATACTAAGCACATGGATGTATTCGGAGGAAAGAACTTGTGAAGGAATGGTGCAGTTAGTTGCTGGTGTTGAGTTACCGCTAAGTATAGTGGACAACGACTATTTCACAACATTCATGAAAGAATATCTCTAACCAAGGTACATACGGGTAAGCAGAAACACTCTTTGTAATGATATACTAGAGTATTTTGTTCAAACCAAGAACCAATTGATTAGTGACGTAAATAAATATGGTGGTGTTATATCGTTTACAAATTCATGGGAAAGTATAAACAAAAAAGTTATATAGCAATAACTACACACTACATAGACACACTTTGGATGATGCATAAAAAAATTATTGTCGTTAAGATAATTGAATTTTCTCATAATATTAATAATATTTTTTATGCTCTCATTTTATTTATTAGAGAATATCATTGTGAAAATAAAATTCGTTCTTTTACTTTTGACAATGCTAGTGTTATCAAGCTTGTTATATATAAATTTTGTAGAGTACTTAATCCTGATTTAGATTTTATTTATTTATTTTGTGTGTGTTGTGTGTGCGTTACATTTTTAATTTAATTGTGCAAGAAGGTATGTGACATATTAAGGATCAAATTGATAAAATTAGGGATGCACTAGCATATATCACCAAGTAGGAAACAAGCATTTTAATTTATTGGAATTCTTGCCGAATTAGTTAAATATTTTAATCATTAAATGCTTAGGAATGTCAAACTCGTTGATGCTATACAATTTGATTTACATAACTTTTTGCAAAAGAACGAACGAAAAACAGCTTGCTGTTTTTACTATTGTAAAAAAACTATTAACACCTCCCATTAGCATTATAGCTTCGGAGTCCGCTTTTGGTACAAGCAAGAGAAATTTATCTGAGGTCAAGTGCCGATTGAAAGAACATAATTTAGAAGCATTGATGTGCGAAATGATTATCAAGACAAAAATTTTCAAATACAACTATATACAAGGAAATGCTTGTAATCAGATAAATGATATTTTATTTCATCATACAATCAAATTTTATAAGACATCGTTCTTCTGAGGACGTCTTATAAGACTTGATAGTTCGAGATGAGTTATCGACTCGATATTCATTCCTCGCTCTGTGAGATGTCTCACCATATACGATGTTACATTACAGCTGCATTTATCTTTAGAGAGCTCATTACGCCTCTGCTTCAACTAAATTTCAGCTGTATTTCTCTTTTGAGAGCTCATTATACCTTTACTTCAACTATATTTTAGCTACATGTATCTTCGAAGAGCTTATCGAACTTCTACATCAACTACACTTCAATTAAATGTGTTTTGCCAGCCAAATATTCTACTAAGTGCATCCACTTAGTTGAGCTTATATTCTCATAAGCACATCAGCTTAGTCGAGCTGCTACTCATGATTCCTTCCATGGATGAACTATCCACCATTGAGGAAGCCTTTGGAGAGGTGCTGACATACCCATGGGGTCACATCTAACAAAGATGTCCACATTGATCGGCAAAGAGTGTTACACCTCACAGGGGTCGCCCTAATTCCATAAAAAATGATGCTCTCCATAGAAGAACCATCCACCGTAGAGAAAGCCCTTGACGAGGTGTGGACACCTTCACGAGGTCACCTCTTCCAAGGA
>CAIGRE010309775.1:0-11498 GCA_903798275.1 Fraxinus angustifolia subsp. syriaca
TTGCAATCAGAACAAATTCTAGACTCGATGGTAGAAAAAATTATCGCTTTCATGGATAATTTCCATTAAAAAATAAAGCCAAATGGATACAAACTTTCAACATTTCCAGTGAAAAATTATATCAATGAGACACAATTAATTGCAATTCTCAGTAAAACAATTTCTAAACAATTCAACTTCCTGTAAAACATTTTCTTTCTATCTATTTCCCACATTTACAATCGAACGGACTCTTATATTTATTCATAGGTCTAGCCTCTACTAAGTAGCGATTAGAATTTAAAATTCAATATAAATTAAAATCAATAATTAATTTTAATCAAGTATTTAATAGGATCCATAACTTTTCAACCATATATTTTATTAATTTTTATCAAAACTTTATAAAAATTTGATTTTAATTTCCGCTCAAACATGAGCCTAATTATGAGTAGTACATAGAAATGTTGGATGAAATTCTAATTAGATACTTCGTTTGAAGTTTGAACTCTATTAATTATAACACTTTAGTCCTGTTTGGGTTTCATTTTACAATTTCTTTTAAACTCATTTTTAATCACATTTTTGTAATAAAATTACACATTTTTAATCACACTCATTTTTTAAACCAAAACCTGGAATTTTCAGTTTTGTGGTATCTTCATTTCAAAAGAGCACCGAAATGATCGGAAAATGTGATCATCACGTACCTTCAATTGTTGTGTTTTAATCTTTAACTAATGCATTATTTTAGTTCAAAAGCACCTATGCAACTATTTGAGTTGAACAGTAACTAAACAATTTAGCCCCTTTTTTTGTCAAATTTACAAGTGATTTATAAAGATTATTAGTAGTAAATCTTAAAAAATGTGTGGATAATAACATAGTAAAAATTACGTGGTTAAAATTACAAATTATACTAGACTAAGCCCTTGTTTGGTCCGGATTAAAATCTGATTAATCTAAGTCAAAGTCAAACAATCAATATTAACAACATCTTTTATGGATCCTACAATTTTTCAAGCACATTTAAATTTTTTTATCACAATCTACTAAAAATCTAATCTTAATCTCCACCAAACACCCCATAAATTTATAATGATTTTGTCATTTTGATAGAAAAATTGTAACAGATGCAATGACATAATTCCAGTTAACATATGATTTAATGAGGATGTTGACTATGTTTATAGAATGTCATTTGACATTATATCAAGGATTATGTCAATAGTTATATTACTGTATCATGATTAAATTTACATACGTGATATCAATTGATTGCTAAAAGCAAATTGTGCTGGACTGAATTTATATAAATGTTTTATATGTTGAATGCTAAAAACAAACAGCAAATCCATTTGTATAGATATGGATTTGCTAGAAATCCAACATATCATTCACAAGGGAGTGGATTTATGTGAATTCTACTTCAGAATCGTACATGTAGGGTTAGTGTGCTATTTGGATCAAGTTGGAATTTCTTCCATTCATTTCTTATCAACTGAAACCACTTAAAAATATTCCATACTTTAGTGAAAGACTTGAAGTCACACCAAAAATTTTAATGGATACTAATTTCAATGATAAATGGATGTCCCTACTATATGATCGTAACTGAAGAGCATTTTAGAACCACAAAAATAAATAAAATGTTAGAATTCAGGTGTGATCTGAATTTCTTGTTGAATTAATTGAAAATTTTTAATTGAAGTGTACGTCAAGAAGAATTCAATTTAGAATACTATCAGTGTCATATGTCAAGTTGAAGTTCTACTTTGAAAGCCATTTGGAAGTTGAAAATTTGTATTGAATTTGAAAAAGAGGTCGGAATGAAGAAAAGCAACTTGAAGCGAAACGAAAAAAAAAAAAAAAGTGGACAGAACGTCCGGCACTACAGCAACGGGGATGGGGTGCAGCGGCGCGACGCCCCTTTCTGGTTTTCTACCCCAGGAGCTGCGGTGCCACCTATGTCTCTTTCGAGATTTTCGCGTTTTTCTCTCATTTTTCATTCTGGACTTTGTTTTTTTACATCCTACTTCATCACCAACTCTACTATAAGGTTTTAGACATTCCCTACATGTTTCCTACAAATATTAGGCTCTTCTATACAATTATATAGTATGAGAAAAGTTATTACTAGCTTTTAGGATCATTGTAATATTTTTCCATTTTCATTATTTGTGGTGCAATAAAATCTCTTAATTCCTTTGCCATATTTTCTTGTCTTCTACTATTCTTTTACTTGTGATCATATACTTCATATTTTTCCATATAGGTATCAACCAAGTCCATATATCATGGTTTTTGACTTGTATTTTCAGTGAGAATTATCGCAATCAAAGAATCCTACGTTTGTAAAACAAGTGTGTGTGTAGTTAACATGTGACATTTCTTGAGAAATTTCATTAGTTTGAGTTGAAAGAAGAAGGAGAAAATATGTGTAGAGTTGTGAGAGTTTTTTCATTGGGATGGGTTGTGATGATGATTATGAGTATTACAAATGATCAAGTGGCAGATGGTGCAATTTCTCAGCATTTGATGGAAAAGATTTATATGATAAACAACAAGGGTCCTTACTTGGGTATTGTAGTGCCCAACAGTTTTGAGATGAACCCTCTTCTCCAATCTTCAAGTTTTGTTCCTTATCCCATGCTTCCCTACCTGGATTTTGCAGGTTATACAATTATTCACTTGAAATTTTAATTTTATCACTTACTATTATTATGTGGAAGATGAACTATACTGTACCAGACACTATAAAAAAAAGTTATAATTTTGTCTTGTACGCTTTTCTTTTGTCTAATATCGCATATATAGTGTCCTTTAAATATTTTTAATGTATGATATATGTAGTGTGTCATAATTTATATCGAACTTAAACATAGCCATGAGTCAATGTGTTTTAATGATTGAAATCAAATAAAATTGTAATAGCCCAATTGAACATAATTGAATTACAATTACATGATGGAAATATTACCGCTAGTGAAATTTACTCGCAAAGTTATATTGGTGAAAAATGATTCACGTAGTTAATGTGGAATATTCATTAAATATTGAAAACAATACTTTTATATTGTTGTTGTTGTTGTTTTTAAAATATGTTCGATCTACCAAATTTTCAAGGAGACAACAAGAAATGGCATAAACTCCAGTTATAATATTCCAAAATCTTATGCTTATTTACTTCATCTTTTGCATCTAAACAGGAAGAAGGTTTCGAATTGGAACCTTGGAAAGTCGAAAAGTTATTGTTGTCATGTCCGGACTCAGCATGGTGTGTTCCTTTCCATAATATCCCACTTATGAGGAAAATAAATGATATATTTCCATCTCGTTTAGAATTATTTAAAATTATTATTTTATAGCTTAATGCAGGAATAGCAACACAATTGCTGCTAAGTGTATTCAAGATTGAAGGAGTAGTTCACTTTGGAATAGCAGGAAATGCAAATCCTCAATTCCAGGTTGGAGATGTTACTATCCCTAACTATTGGGCTCATTCTGGCCTCTGGAATTGGCAGGTACCCATTTTATGGTTTCTTTTATCTTCGTTGTCAAAAATCTCATATCGATTAAAAATGAAAAACATAAACTAATTTATAAGGATTTGGATTATCCTTTTAACAAGATTGACATTTTCAGATGAAATCCTAAATCTTAATATGATATTAGAACTCATTAAACTCCAACGAATCATTCGATTCGATTAAAACTAAAAAATAATGAGAACTTGGATTTCAAAATTGATTTGGTCAAACGAGCCACCATCATACGAGAACATGTTAAGGGATAAAATTTCACATCGAATAGAAATGAAAAATACAGATCAACTTATAAGAATTTGAATTACTCCTCCTAACAAAATTGACTTTTTAACATGAAACCAACCCCCACATCTTAAGAAAAAATAGGTTTCAATACATACCCCCAACACACACGTAACTAATAAATCAAATGAAATAAATATATGTATGGTTCTTGTTTTATATCTAAGTGAGCGATGTTTTAGCAAAACCGTTTCTTTTATGATTATGTATTTGCTTAAAATAAGCATAGTCTCTAATAATTATCTCTCCACTCGAGCTCTATCATTCAGTAACATGTAAAACCCATCAGTATCCAAAATCGATTTAGATGTTATGAAAACTGTCAGAAAAAAGCCGAAAAAGCACGTAGATCATTTTCATGTGTAGTGTATAATCACTTATATTGCACATTTTTATGATCAGCGGTTTGGAGATGGACCTGGTGATGAACTTGCATTTGAATCCAGTGGAGACTATACAAGAAAAATCGGTTACCTTAATTTCTCCGAGTATGAAAATGGGACGAGAAATTGTAATTATTCGGACAATCTTCTCAACAACGTGTGGTATCAACCGGAAGAGATATTTTCCATTGATGGACAGCCTGAGATTAGACAGCATGCCTTTTGGGTTCCTGTTGACAAGCTCTACTTTTCACTTGCAGACAAACTTGAGGTTAATTTTACAATATTGGCTTAATCTTCTGATCACCAAAGTTTATTTACTACCATGATATTTTACTAAAAAACTTAAAACTAACCATGAATATGCTTAGCCTAGAAGATCGACTCTTTTGTTTACTTAAATTTAATTTTTGTTTACCAGGATATTGTCCTTGAAAGGTGTGTCAATTCTACTACGTGTTTACCTCGACCTCCAAAGGTAATTAGAGTGGAAAGAGGGGTGAGTGCTAATGTGTTTGTAGACAATGGTGCCTATCGAGATTTCTTGCATTCCAAGTTCAATGCAACACCGATCGATATGGAAAGTGCTGGAGTAGCCCTTGTATGTCTCCAACAAAAGATGCGTTTTATAGCAATTAGAGCACTATCTGATTTAGCTGGTGGTGGCTCTTCTCTCTCTAATGAAGCTGCTATCTTCTCTTCATTAGCTGCTCAAAATGCAGTTAATGTTGTAATTAAGTTCGTTACTTTGTTGTTTTCGTAATGTCAAATTATATGACAATGTTTGTACCCATTGAAGTTTATTTTATGTTGTAATTCTTATGATGTCGTTTATATAATTGAACAAAAACTTTGTTTCATACTTATGTATTAGGTTTTCGACCCCATTTGCAATGCCACTAAAAGTGTTATACGAATATATGCATTGCTATTCTATTCAAAATAAAATGACATGAACAAATAAAAATTGCCACCCAAATGGATCTATCACGGAATACATGGCTAGTAAAACTCGGCACTTTTCAAGATTACATTTAAGTGAAAGAAACGTGTATATTAAGTTACAAACTCGTGCACGCAGAATCTATTGAACCAGAAAAGATGTGACTTTTAGCATCCCCACGTTTAGACTTTTCAACATCAATAGCTTTGGGTAGGAAAGTCAAAATGGAGATCCATAATGTCTCAACATCGTTCCTTAATTAGTCATGCTACATGTGCATCACTTTTTAAATCATGTCACGTGACAATACGCTATTGAACAACTAAGCAATTTTTTCACCAATTAAACCATGTCAACTTGGTTGCTGTCAAAACTGATGTACATTTCTTATGTTCAAATGGCTTAACTCTTCCATAATTTAGTTGGTGACACCAAAATTCTACACTTTAAAATTCTACTAACTAACTTTTGAACAAATTACACATTACTACTTAAACTTTTACATCCTACAAATTAAGTCATTTTGTCCACATAATTTGCCAATTACAAATCAACTAAAACTTAACAAACTCTTCTTTGGCATTCTATGACAAAACATTAATCTAAATTAAGGCAGTAATCAAATGAAAGTTATATACTCAAAAACAATGACACACCCTACAACTACGAACTATCTTGAACTAACTTTGCAGTACATATTTCCTGAAATAGACAACTCAAATACTAGTGTAAAACGTGTGGAAAGCAAGATTAATGATAATCACATTTCAAATAGTTCAATTGTATCTGTCTTTTTTTTTTCAGTTTTACATTATAAACTAAACTAAGACATAGTATCAATGCAATCTAACATACCAAAACAAAACATTTACACTATCGAAATATCAAAAACTTAATTTAGTGAAACAAAAATTAAACAAATATGCATGTGCTCCATCTAATTGCAAACTCTCAAAGTGTTTAAGAAATAGGTAAATGTATATATGTCTCACAACAACGACCCCTCAGACATAAAATGCAAGTCAAAAAATGATATCAATTTTATATATAACAAAATGTTAATTACACCCAAATTTTAGAAAATGCATACATGAGCACAAAAATAAAAACTCCAAAATAAAAAATATACAGCTAAAAACTGCCCAAACTATCTACTCTCTCTTTTTGTCGCACAATGACAAGGGGTAAGCATAAATTTAAGAAATACCGACAGCATCATCGGAGTCCATCCTATCCTCGGAAGTATCATCCCAATGGTAACGAATCCATCGTAGTCTACCTTGAATGTAGCCAACAACACCCCGCAGTGTAGCGAACTAGGTGGTATGGTGATCAACGGTGGCACGAAACTGTGTAATCTCTGCCATCAAACGAGTCTGTTGCTCGATAAACACGATCATCTATCATCAAAAAGTGACGACGGGTCAATGGGAGCAAACGTGAAAGGAGCATACTCTGGAAAAGGAGGAGGAGCCGAAAAAGAAGAAGGAATATCATAGGATTGGGGAGCAGTAGAAAAAGAAGGAAAATCATAAGGGTCTAAAGAGATCAGGTCATCGATAGGATTAGCCGACATAGTTGGATTGACATGTGGCTGTGTGGGCTCAAAAGAAGCATGTGACTTGCTCTGTGCTATGGTGGTATGGCCAATTGCTCGAGAAACCCGCCGCGGAACCCTTTTGGGAAAGCTAGCTCCTAAGGCTGTAACTAACCTACAAATAAGACAAGCATAAGGTAGCCCAACCCGAGTCCCCGTGGTCTGGAATGTTCTCAAAATTTGCTGGTATATGAAAGGAAGTAGATCAATAGAATAGCCATGCAACATGGCATATAGGAACCGAGCATTCTCCATAGGTAATGAAGAAGTATGAGAAACTGGTCACAGATTTGTGCACTTAATGCGCAACAAGATCTATCGGTTAGGGTATAAAGATCTAGTGTGCATCGCACCTAGATCACCCTCCACTGGTGCGTTAAGCACCGTGGAATGGACTAAAGTGTCCGAAGGAAGAGAATCAATAGTCAGATAGGGAAATAGGAGATAGACGACTCTCGAAATATGAATAAGGCTAGAAATTACGTTCGAAGTAATATTAACTACCCGACCCCAAAGAAAAACCCTAAAAGAAGAGCCACTAATACCATGGATGTTAACGTAAAACTCATAAACTAAAAGACTAGGTGGGGATGTCAAATCAACTAAGAGCAGGTCCCAATCCCGGGAAGTAAAGATAGCAACGAGGTCGGGGGATAGGCCAGACATGATGACCTCGCGCTAAAAATGGACGGGGCGTAATGAGAACTGTGACCCAAAAACATCTTGGGCTATAGTAGAAACGAACCTTGTTCGACTAAACGAAGTCGAAGTACTAGGAGTAGATGGAGTAGTGTGTGCTCTCTTGGGCGGCATCTGAAAGAATTGAATCAAAAACTCATTAAAACCTCGATATAAGACAAAATGAACTCATGATATACATTGCATGTATGAATGTACGCAAAACGAGGTAAAGAAAGTGACATGCAGTGATTCTTAGACGTAGGTGACGTAAGGACAAGATGTGTGTCGTGATGTCTAGACAGAGGAACGTGATATCATGACGTAGTGACGTTTCGTCACCATGCAATGCCAAACCAAACACTACTAAATGCAACACACTCAATCAACTTCCCGACACTCCAACAGACCAAGTCAAGCCAACAATCCAAACGTAAACAATCAACGACGAACCTCGACTATAATAAAAAACACTCCAAAATCACCCAACCTTAAAATTAGGCACCCAATATCTCCACCAGACCACCACTCAATAATACCCCATTCAACACACAATTAAGTTTAGGTAACCCAATGAACATCAATGCTAAATGGAAACTTATAACCAATCTCAAGGTATGCCAAAATGGTCCATAATTCGATTTTTGATAAAATATATATATATATATATCACAAACGGATGTTATTCTATGGAAGTGTGTGCCATGTGAAGTGTAATACAGTAAAATACAAGCAAAAATCATTAACCAACGAAAAAATCCAACCAAAACCAGGAAAATGTGAAAAACCCAAGTTTTTTGAAATTTACATTTAAATCTTGTTGGTTTGAAGAAATTTTAACTCAATCAAGTGATATTTGATGAGTAAAATAATTAGAATGTAAGTATTATATGTGGGTAATCACAATTTAGGAGAAAATAGGTGAAAAATCGGAGAATATGCGTTAAAACCCTTGAAAATGAACATTATAGTTCTAAAATACGTCCTGTCGCTCGAGCGACCCTCGAGTGATAAGCGAGCGAGGCAGCTTCTGCTGTTGTCGCTAATGACACACCAATTGACAAAAATAGCATTAAAAATAAAAAATTTAGAAAAATAGCATTTTTTTTAATAATATACTGATTAAGCAAATTAAGAACTCGACACTTCAATGACTAAATTCAAGCATGCAAACACAAGTCTAGCATTATCAAAAAGACTTTTCCACACAGTTAAGTTCAAGATGAAGTAAGGTGTATAAATGACTCATGTGTGTAATTAGCTACTATTTTCTTGTGAAAATGAATTCAAACCTTAAATATGTGATAAATGACATGCAAACATCATTTGTTAAATAAGTATGATCACTACATATGAAAGTCAAACTCGAATATATTTTGGGACCTAAAAATGAGCTCAATCATATGATAAATTTTCTTTTTCTCCTCCTAAATATGAGCATATAATATTTTTATCGCTTTTCTCATAAATATCATCTTATGTGTAGACTCTATCCATTAAGCGACTAAATTGACCCATATAACGAGTTTTATGTTGGTTAACTCAAGTCAGATGACCATAGACAACAATTTATGAGAAACTTCTCGAGATTAATTACTTGAGTTAAATAAGCTTCGAACAGAGTATAAGATGAACCAAATGAGTATCCATACTTTTATTTTTCATCAATAATTTTTTTATTTCAATAATGCAACGATGCAGAGAGACTATCACTAGCTAATGTCATCTAAATGTAGGTCAATTCACAGTCAAGATCACCCAACTAACACGTGATTGTCATCCCAAATCTCACATATGCGGTTCAGACTCCCTCACAAGATTATAGTGTGTGCAGTGCTAATAATTACATGACGACACATTTACTCAATACTCCACATTAAACCAAACTAATAAATGAAAATAATAGTGTAGAACATATAAATGCTTACTTGGTCACATATAACATGTTTAAAATTATAACGATGTGTCATTTGCCAAAAGAAAAATATTTTTGTAATTTTTCCATTTAAAAAAAAAATTAAACAATATTTGAAGCAGATAAATGCATAAAAATAAAAATAAAATAACATGAAATAAATGGGATGCATGCATAAATGAATGGACACTATGGACTACACATGCATGTATCTAATCACCAAATCAAGGCGAAAATTGAATGCCCTTACCATGAAGAGTACAACCATTCTCACGACTTTCCAGGTCGCTCCTCTTGACCCAAACTTTCTTAGAAGAAGAAGATGATTGAGTTAACCGAGTCATCATTTCATTTAAGTGGGTGACTTGATTAGCAAGAAAGTCAACCTTACTAGTGAAATTCAGATTCTTACTTCTAGTCACATGATTACGACACCTAGGTCTAATGTGTCTCAATGCACCACAGTGGTGGCAAGTGGGAATGAACCTAGGTTCAGACTTGCTCGATAGTTGTTTCCGAAGAGTAGAACGATTAACGCTTCGCTATTTGATAGGTCTCGATCCTATGACATACTTATCTTTGGGTTTCAGATAAGCAACCTTACGAGCTTTGTTCGTGGTAGGAACGAACATGATCTTGGATGTACTAACAGTAGCGTTACGATTATGGACATAACCTAGACCATGCCTGTCACCCGCTAGATTATTCATCCCAAGCAGATTATCCAGCTTTTGCGTGCCACTAATGAACGATTGGAGTTAAGTATTGGATTTATCAAGATAAAAAGTTAATGATTTAACTTTAATTTTTTAAGTTTTCATTAACCAGTTTCAACTCACTCACTTTTTTGATCGAGTCCTGAAGATCTCTCAACAATTTTTCACGTTTAAGCTTAAGCTTGTTCATCTTTTTCAGAATGGCTTTGCTGACCTTCTTAATTTTGAGACTCTCCTGAAACAATTCACGATAGGACTTATGAATGTCCATCTCGTCATCGAACAATCTCCTCCTCCCTTTCTTCCCTCTCAATCTCACGGTCAGATTTAATTGCAGCAGTCGAGGTGAAGGCCATAAATTTTTGTTCATCCTTACCACCAGATGTCTCATTCTGAGAACTGGAATCCGACTCCTTATCACTCATGGTCACGGCTAAAGCCCTACGACGTTTTTTACCCAAACTCTTCTTCAAATTAAAACATTCACTCCTAATGTGATCAAACCCCTTGCACTCATGACATTGGACAGATTGAGATTTACTGACTGAAGTCCTAGATGTGTTTTTTTCACGTTTACCTCTCGAGAGTTTAGTAGGGATTTCACTACTCCTCTCCTGAGGCTTTCTCCTATTCCTCATCATCTTTTGGAATTTTTTAATGAAATAAGCAATTCCATTGTCCCTAAGGGTCTCAGTATCAGTGACTTATTCCTAGCTTCTCTAACCATGTTCATGACGATAAATTTAACCTTTTAGGTTGTGAGACAGTGAGTTCATAAGTTTGAAGGGATCCAATGAGTTCTTCAATTTTAACCTCATCCAATTCCTTACTCTCTTCTATAGCAGTGACCTTAGGTCTAAACATCTTGGGCAATGATCTAAGGACTTTCCTAACAATTTTTGTCTCGAGGATCTTCTCACCTAAATTAAAACTCGAAATGATAATGACATTGAGTTTAACATAGAAACTATCAAATATCTCAAAATCAGCCATCCTTATGGTTAACATCTGTAATTTAGAGTTTTTAACAGTTTTAGTTCCATCGTATATGGTTTCTAGAATATCCTAAACTTCCTTAATAGTTTCACACATCGATACACGTCTAAACTCTTCAGCGGGCACGGCCATGAGCATGACATGAAGACCCTTACTATTCCAATTACACTCATCCAAATTAGTTTTAGTCTACAGTAAATATTAGTGGGTGTAACTACACCAACCACGGTTGTTGTAGGTGGAGTCCACCTATTTTGCAAACTTATCCAAATGCGTTCATCCAAAACGTTAAGAAAATCTCTCATTTGAACTTTCAATTAGGCAAAATTGCTTGTCTAAAAACGGAAGCACAGACAAAGACTGACTCATTTAGACTTAACAAATAAGGGTCATGAATAGATTTAAGGCTCTGATATCAATTGAGAAACGCAGGTTCAACCCTAACAACACGTAGAGTGGGG
>CAIGRE010309776.1:0-13087 GCA_903798275.1 Fraxinus angustifolia subsp. syriaca
GGCGCTGCCCCCGAACCCCTGTAGCCTCCCACCCCTTCACCTCTAGGCCCCCCCTAATCCAACGAGCTGGCTCCGCCCCTGGACGGCTCAATCTGATTTGGTATGTTTTGGACATTTACATTGCTCGCTTATTGGAAGCTAGTAGAAGATGACTTTTTCATTGCGAAAGATTCACTTCAACTCCACTTTCCAACAATAATGTTGCTTGGCCAAGGCTTAAGGGCAGACCGTCAGACCCCCTCCAATAGGGGGCGTTATTTGACCCTGGATTTAATCCCGGGCTATGTAACAAGGTTCACTAAATCGAATCTCCTCTATTTTCATTTCTTCGTAAAAAGGACGAGAATTGAAAGACTTGTATCTATCCGCAATAAAATAGAAACACTCGACTTCGTTAAGATCTTTTCATATTAAGAATTTTCCTGATTTCTCGACAATGATTTCATTTTCACTGATGATCGAGTTTAGGTAGGGGTCATATCCATTTTCTCCTATTTACGTTTATTACTTCTTTTCAACTTGTTAGGTGACCCTAATTGACATGCAAATACAGGGGATCGTAAATTCTCAATAAATATACGTCTAACTTCCCACTTTGTACTTAATATTTGAAGTAATCAATAAATGATACATGTTGACATTCGAAATTGGATGGACCCATTCGTCAATAATTCCCAACTCATCTATTCTTCACCTTTATTTTACCAGCTTACTTGAAAGCACACTGTAAAGGCACAAATTAAAACTTGCTACAAGGAAAATAGGGAAGGCCACAACCAGTGTTCTAAAAAGCGTAAAACGTGATTAAACGTGGAGGCCAAGTTTCAAGCTTAAGGAGCCTAGGTGAGCCCAGACAAAGTTTAAGCGTAAAAAAACGTTTTTTTATTTTAAATTTTTAATCATTGTACAAAAATTCAACAATTCAAATAATACATAACAAACATCTAAAATTATAAAATACTGCATTTACTTCATAATTCCTTCATAAAAATAAGTTCAAAATCATAATTACATAACGTTAATAACTTGTAACTTAAATCTTATAAATAATTCATTCATAAAGATAAGTTTCAAAATCATAATTACATAACGTTAATAACTTGTAACTTAAATTTTATCTAATCTAACTCTTTCTCGGACTCTAATTTAATGTCTTCTTCTTCATCTACAAAAAAAAAGGTACATTTAATGGAGCATAGCATATTTAAGTAATTATTCATGGCCAAAAGAAATGAGTCGTGTACAGCGCGCCTAGGCGGGAAAAATTGGGCCTCCAAGGGGAAAGCGCACCTAGTATGCCTAGGCACGCTTAGTTGCGCATTAAGCGGTTAACATTGTCCGTTGACCGCTTAGTCTCAAAACGAGGCGTTTTCATCCCGTTTCGCGCCTAGGCGCGCTTTTTAGAACATTGGCCACAACAGTAGAAGCGAAACAATACATGTTTTTTTTTAGTAAACATTTCAATTAAGATGTGAAGTTTATTAAAGCCTAATCACTTGTTTACTATGTTCATGTTTGAGCCTCATTTTTCTTAAAACTCATTTTTTTAAAACTCATTTTCAATTACACATTCTTTCATAAAATAATTTTACACATAAACATAAAGAATTTTCTTATTTTTTAATCATATATGGTTCGAAAAATCACTATTTCAAAATATATTCCAAAAAAAAAAAAGGCTCAAACAGGGGCTATACTAAATAAGATGCGATTCAAGAAACGAACTAATAAATTTTAGGTTAATTGTGCCAGCCAACTGCGACTTAAAACTATATTTATAAAAGAACATAAATAATATGAGAAGTAATGGTTGTTGAAATTTTATGAAACTCTAAACTTTATAAAATTAGAAAATCTAATTGTTTATTTGTCAAGATTCTCCATGTCAAATTATCAAGAAAATTAATAATATGAAACATACCTTAATTTTTTGAAATAATTTCTTATTACTGGATCTTGAATCTCGATTATTGACTCTTTTGGTTTTTGATCTTAATTTTGCTTCTTATTCCATAATCTTGATTATCTTGTTTTTCGATTTAATTGCTCCAATCATTCTTCTTGATTGTGAGTTTTGGATCTTACTTTTCAGTATGCTTTCTTTTGTATTCTTGTGTTGATGAGATGACACAAAGAATGATAAATTGCATATGAATTGAGGATCATGACCCTATATATAGTTTCTATGTATTTGGCACATAGTCAAATACAACCCTAATAGATTTAGTCTCTACACATATAATTCGATCTGCACTTTATTTAGATGTCTTAAATTCAATAATTTAATTATTTATTAGATCACTTTAATTGTGCTCAATTTTAAGATAATTTTATACAAAATTAATTATATATATGTAGGCCTACAATGAGAAATTAAAAACCAAACAAGTGAAACAACACTAGTTTGAAGGCTACTTGTTTCCTCACTTACATCATCATCACCCTTAGGATCATCATAACCTCTGACTACTATTATACAGTCAAAGGTCAGAGATTAGTCTTAGGTCATTACTGAGTCATAGATTCCATCCATCTCCATCAATCAAAATGACCTCACCTCCTGAAAATCACAAACTCTAAGATAGAACATTGTAGCTCGAAGTGTCACCTATATTGTGTCATTTTCCTTATGAGTTTCAAGAGAGTTTAGATATTATTTGAGTCAATATAAAGTAAAAATATGATTTATACAACAAAATTTTGTTTAGTTGATTAAAGAGTATCACATCACTTTTTATTATCAACATTTTGGTTCTAGAAGGAAGACCTCCATCATTGGAGCAATCCCAAAATTCCACACAAAAGTACCTCTCCAAAATCTTAGAATTCCCCCTTTCCCTGTTTCTCTTTTATCGAATAATGAGTCGAAGACTCGAAGTAAAAGTTCAAGAAGTCATACCAATTCTAGAACACAAAGCAATAATGTTGAAATCCAACCATTGGATTTATACCGTACGGTCTAAATTTATAGGTTAAGCCCATTTTTCTAAATTTCAATAAGGAAATAATACATGATTATGAAGGTTTTAAGATACATTTTCAAAATAAAGAAACTTGTGTAAAAATTTCAAAAATCAAGTGATCACATGATAACAGGTCAACGTCACAGTAACATACAATTACAATTATAGCCACGAATCGCATAAGATCGTAGTTATAAAAAGACAAATTGTGAGTCATAATGCAAATATAGCCTATGTTTGAACCCCATTATATGTTGAAAATGAGTTTTTTAAGAGAATTTCTTTTTGAAATATATGTAGTGAAAAATTAAGATAAAGTTTTGGATTTCCGTACAAAATATTTTATTGTAATAATGTATGGTTAAAAACGAGTTTGAATTTTTTTTTTTTTTAAATAATGGGGATCAAACATAGAGATAATCACAATCACATTTTTGTCACATATTACTTATTGATCACAAACAAACATTTTATAAAACATATATTATTTATTGATTACAATAATCAAATAATTGATTACAAACTTCTTCATCCCAATCACAATGTACCACTGTATTTATGAGCGAATATAAAAAATATGGGAGAAGTAACGATTACTTTGAAGGCTACTTGTTTCCTCATTTGTGTCACCACCACCCTAAGGACCAACATAACATTAGACTAGGGGCTCTTGGACCCTGGTCGGTTTGGGGTACATCTCGCAGTTTATCCGGTTTGCATCTTGAGGGGTCAAGACGTATATCCCAGGATTATGTATAAAAGAAGAAAGAAAAAGAAAAAGAAAAAAAAAATCTGACTATTAGAGATTAGTGTTAGGTCATAATTGAGCTACAGAAGCTGTCCGTCTCCATCAATCAAAATGATTTCAAAATCGCATAATCTTAAGATAGAATATTGTATCTTGAAGTGGTTAGGTGGCATGGTGAGAAAACTTGACTTGTAAAAGAGTCATTTCCCTCATGAATTTAAAGAGAGTTCATGTATTCATTCATTAATAAAAAAACTCATTTTCAACTCTATATTTTTCAATAAAATAACATTACACGTTAATTCAAAAAAATTCGTTAATTTTTAACCGTATATTTTCTATTACATCACTTCAAAAAATGCATTCTTTTCTCAATAATGTGCATCAAATACCCCCTTAATTGTATTCTATTCTATTTCAATATAGTAAAAATACGATATCTACAACTAAATCTGGTTAAGTTGATTAAAGAGCATCATGTCACTTTTTATATCATCAATATTTTGGTTCTTGAAGGAGGACATCCATTCTTGGAGCCATCCCAAAAGTTCCACGCAAAAGTTACTCTTCCGAAATCTTAAAATTTCCCCTTTCCTCACTTTTCTCTTTTATTGAAGAATGAGTTAAATTCGAAGTTCAAGAAGCCATACAAATGCCGGAATATGGAGCAATAATGTTGAAATTCCACCATTATATTTCCATCCTACGGTCGAAGGTGATCGGTTAAGCCCATTTTTAATGATAAATCCTAGGCCATTTTTCTAAATTTAACTAAGGGAATAATTCATAATTACAAATGTTTCAAGGTATACTTTCAAAAATTAAAAAAAAAAATGTGTAAAAGTGTGACCACCTAATAACTGGTCAAAGTTACAAAAACACAAAATCATGATCATACCACAAATCGCACAAGGTCACAATTATAAAGATATAAATTGCGAGTCAATTACAAATTTAATCGCAATCACATTTTTTAAGGTCATATATTATTTATTGGTCACAAATACCCATTTTATCTATTATATATTTAAATTGGTCATAAATTACCCATTTTGTTGATCACAATAACCAAAATAATTAATTACAAACGTTTTTCACATCAAGTAAGAGCCTGCAATTTTACAAATAAATGGTGGCGGCGTGATGATGACGACGAGAAATGGTGGTGGCCAACATTTGTGGTGGTGTGGGTGTGATTGTGACCAGAGGAATGTCTAAAAGAGTAAATTAGGGTTTATAGTGAGGTATACCTAATTCAAAGAAAAAAATATTACACCTAATTGTTGAAAAGATAAGTTGAAAAGTAGTTATAGATGTTATTTGGGGAAATTACACGGTACCTTCATAAACCGTATTTCAAGTTTGATATTTCAAAATTTAGATTATAATTAAGATATATATATATTTGGTTTACTCGACCCCACCTTTTCCCTCACATGGGGGTTGGGCCCACATCCAATAAATGCGTAGGACTCAACCCCCATGTGAGGGAGGGGGTAGAGTCGAGTAAACCAACATATATTCTAAAGGGTACATGTAGCAAAGTTGTTGAATCAACCCACCCCAAATCTCACACACACACACACACACACACACACACACACACACATTTTATTTAAAAATCTCAGTTTGAAGGGTTACCAAAATCAATCTTATCTAATTTATTCAGAATTTAGAGAGGATTGTTGGGTGTACGACTGAAGTCCCACTTTGGCTGGAAGTGGGGAGGATCATAGGTTTATAAGTATGGACAATATCTCTATTGGTATGAGCCCTTTTGAGGTAAAGTCCAAAAGCAAGTCCATGAGGGCATAGACCGTTTTGATCTTTCTTCGAAGCATTGCGGCGATCAGTAGAGTGAGTGCTGCAGTCGCAATGCCTCAGAGGGCCTTTCATTTTTTAGATCCAGTGACGTTGATCTAAGCGTAGTAGCAACTCCACCATGCTTTCATGTAAGGTGCTAATTAGCACGTCGTGGTGCAGTGTTTGTAGCAAATTTTAGGGGTGGTTAGATGGCGGTGGTTTTGTTGAATTTGATGGTGACAGTAGTTTTGTTGGATTTGATGGTGTCTATGAGTTTTGTTGGTAGCGATGGTGGTGGATCGTTTACTGTTGGGGTAGGTTTTGTTGGATTTGACAGTGGATCTATCAGTGGCAATGGTTGTTTTGTAGTTGAAAATGGTGGGCGTTGGTTTGTTTGTTATGGTGGTGGAGTTGTAAAAAGGGGAGGTTGTGGTTCCAACGACGATGGTGTTGGTGGTTATGCGACTATAGGTTAAGTGTTGGTCACAAGTGTTAGTAGGGTCACAAGTTATTTGGTTGATTGTGATCAATAAATTGGTTAATGTGTGACAAAAAAAATACGTAACAAATAAATAATGTGATCTAAAAAACTGTTAATTTGTGGCCGTGTAATAAGTTCTAATTTATACAATTTGTGATTTGTGACTAATAAATAAATAAATTGTGATCTATAAACTTTTTAATTTGTGATTGATGAACAAATCGTGATCTATAAAATTTTTGATTTGTGACCTATAATTTTTTTTATTTGTGATTGATTAATTTGATAATTGAGACCAAATTATATAAAATTGTGACCTTAAAATATTTAATTTATAAAATATATATTTAATTATTTATTTTATAAATATCACTTAATTAATTTCTAAAACTTTCGCATTTAGTTTTCACTTTCAATAACAAGATTACCAGGTAATAGCAACCCATAATTTGACCCATCCATCAACAAAAACCTAGCCCAATTTACAGGTTAAGAATGTAAGCGCCATGTTTTAAGGGAAAATTACATAATTCAGGTGTTTGAAGATTGGAATTCAAAAACTAAGGACCAAGTTTCATTATTCAAAAATAAGGTAATATATTAAAACCCTAAGCCTAATTTATCACTCTCAACTCCCTCACCCCTCCCATTCTCTCTCTCTGTAAATCTCTCATCTACCCACCGTCGACCACCGCCCATATCAACAATCCACCACCGAACTCACAGTGACGATCGAGGCAAAAGTGCAGCAGCTCGATCTGAAATTTTTCCTTCAAGACCACCGCTTGAAGCACCTATTGGGGTGGTGGATCTTTTCTGTTGTGACGCTGCCGTGCGATGCTTTCGCAGTAGCGTCGTAACGGGTGCTATGGGTGTGTGCACAGTGGAGGACTGGAGTTGTGGTAGTGGTGGTGGTGGCGTCGCGACGGGTGGGGTGTGGTGGTGACATGTTTGGGGGCTTTTTGTTGGGCGGTGGTTGTGGTTTGACATGGTTTTTTTTGTTGGGTGGTACTGTGGGTGCAGTGGTGACGATGACGTGGTATAGATGTGGTGGTGGGTTCGAATCTGGTTGGTGGTGGTGGTGATAGTGTGTGGTTGGATGCGCTGGTGGTGGGTTTGTTTGTGATGATGTGGTGGTGATGTTGGCGACTGTGGTGGTGATGGCGACGGCAGGGTGATGATGGTCAAAAGTGGCTGAAGTGGTAGTGCCAGTGGTATGTGACCAAGTATTTAATCGTGGCCTAAAAATTTGACAATTTGTGACTGAAAAATAATCTGTGACCAACAAATCTGTGACCTAAAAATTTGATAACATGTGACTGAAAAATAATCTGTGACCAACAAATTTGAAAATATGTGACTAATGAAATTAACTGTGATTTATAATTTTTTTAATTTCTGACCTCAAAATCTCAGTGACTAATTAATTTGATAATATGTAACCAATAAATAAATTGTGACATATAATTAGGTATATGTAACCATTAATTGTATAATTGTGATCTAATTAATAAATATTTTTAATTAATTAAATAATACTTGAGTTTTGAATTATTAAACTATCTACCTGACTTTTGAATTGGTGTAAAACATACACCTGAAATATGAATGTTTCCCCTGTTTCAAACCTTAACCCATGTTTAACACATATTCTTTCAAAATACATTGTTTCAAAACTCATTTTCGACCATACATTTTTCAATAAAATAATATTTTCCATCACATCAATAAATTTTCCTTATTTTTTAACCACGTATTTCTATCATATTAGTATTTTACAATACATTCATTTCTCAATAATATTCATCAAATACACCAATTTTCAATTTATTCTTGATCATAGGGAGTGAAAACAGCTCAGCAATGTCGAAGCGAGGTCTGACCTTTTTTTTCGAATAATTTTTACGAATGTGAATTTTCACTTACATCTTTTGTGGTTTCGATTTTCTACAAGACGCGGAGGATCAGTGAGGAACAAGTTCAGGATGTCGTTGGGTCTGCCAGTGGTGGAGACAGTGAACTGTGCAGACAATGCGGGGGCAAAGAACCTATATATAATATCAGTTAAGGAAATCAAGGGGCGGCTCAACTGTCTTCCCTCAGCCTGCATTGACGACATGGTGATGGACACCATCAAAGAGGGATAGCCCAATCTTCTTAAGGTCATGCTCGCAGTCATCGTCCGCCAGCATAAACCATGGAGCAGAGAGGATGGTATGTTCATGTACTTAGAAGGTGTGCACACATTTCTGTATAAATTTTCAACCCTGTTATGTGCATATATGCATATAGAAGTACTCGTACATGAATATATACATGTATTTTTTTTGCTTCTCATAAAATGCTACCACCTTGATTATCAGTTCTTACTTGTTTATTGTGTTCTTAGTCGAATCTGACACTAATTTTTTATTGTTAAGACTACTTGTTGAAATGAATATGGATATGCTGAGTTTTTGTACCATTTAGTGTTACTGGACAATTAGTTGTTGAATTATGAAAATAGATAATAGCATTCTCGGTTAAGTTATTATTATTGTTGGACCGGATACACACGATATTAGAACAAATATACTAAGTATAAAGATTGTTCAACAAAATAAAGCGCAGAAAAATAGAGAACACAATCGATATGTTTCGGCCTAAGTCCCGGGGGTTCGGCGACAGCTTCTAACACCTACATCCTCCGTTAAATATCCATTAATATGGATTATGGTAAGTTCCACTATAAAGCCCAAATCGGCAACCAAATCAGAACAATCACAAAGAAAGTACAAGAACACTTATCTCTCACAAATACAGCAGTTGATCCACTCGAATCACCAAGAATCGACCTATAAACCAACAGAATCAACATTACAGCCACACCAACACTTCACACAGATATTCACTCATAATATCACCACTAAGGAACACTCTATATCACAATACCAAATCAAATCAGAGATTTGATTATAATTTTACAAAGGAATTAGAGAAAAGTACTAAGAATCACGCAGCCAGAGAGAGAGAGAGAGAGAGAACGAATGGTATGAAAACCCTAGAAGAATAACTTCTCGTCTATCAAAGTCAAGTGAAGAGTTAATAATAATAGAACTCTCTAGAAGCTCATCCAAGGGCCAAGAATTATTCCACGTGGCAACCATCCAGAGTAATCTTCAGAATAAGTAAAGTTTCATTTTATAAAACACGCCTTTGCCAAATTTGGAAGCATCCAATTGAACTTGGTTCAATTCCAACAATCTACACCTTGCTACCAGAATTTGGGCTATAGTGTAGTCCAGAGCACAATGTCATACTATTTTCATTTGCTCATAAAATGCCTGTATAAACATCACAAAATCTCAACAAATAAAAGTTTCAAACAATTTAAAAATTTATTCAAAGGAATAATTTTTGTTCCCAAATATGAAGGATTGATTTGTGTAGGGACTTTACCAACTTTAATAATCCCTCTAGATATGATATCTTTTATGAAATGATATTTAATATCAATACGTTTAGATCTATCATGAAACATGTGATTTTTACTCAAATGTATTGCACTTTGATTATCAGATAATAACAAAATATCATTTTTCAGAAAACCAAGTTCAGAAATCAATCCATTTAACCATATTCTTTCTTTAACATCATCTATAGTAGCAATATATTCTGCTTTAGTAGAGGATAAGGCAACAACCTTTTGCAGTTAAGATTTTCAAATCACAACAGTTCTACACAAAGTGTAAAAATAAGGGGAAGTTGATTTTCTATTATCCTTATCACCAGCAAACTCAGAATCTGTAAACCCTCTAAAGACAACATCATTTTTATTAGATTTAAACATCAATCCCAGACTGGAAGTGCCTTTCAAATATCTAAATAACCATTTTAAAGCATTCCAATGTTCTTCTCCTAGATTACTCATAAATCTACTCAATATACTGATGTCAAAAGCAAGATCAGGTCTGGTACAAATCATTAAGTACATCAAAAACCAATAGCATTTGCATAAGGTGCTTTAGACATCTTAGCATATTCTTCTTCAGAATCAGGGCATAATTCATAAGAAAGTTTAAAGTGATTAGCAAGAGGTAATGTAACATATTTACAGTCATTCATGTTAAAAGTTTTCAAAATATTAATCACATAATCATGTTGATTAAGAAACAATATTTTTTCTCTTTATCTCTCCTAATTTGCATACCTAAAATTCTTCTAGCTGAACCAAGGTCTTTCATATCAAATTCAGATTTTAGTTTTAACTTGATATAATCAATTTCAGCTCTATCACAGCAGGCAAGAAGCATATATAAAGTGCCAAGTAGATAGAACTTTCACCTCCATTACCTTTGAAGTACAAACAAGCATCATATTGGCTTCTTTTAAAACCAAGTTTTAATATAAAATTGTCAAATCTTTTATAACATTGTCTTGGAGCCTATTTTAAGCCATATAGGGATCTTTTTAATAGGCAAACAGTATTGTCAGGATTTCCAACTTCAAAACCAACAGGTTGTTTCATATATATGATTTCATCAATATCACCATATAGAAAAACAGTTTTAACATCCATCTGATCAAATTCCCATTTAAAATGAGCAACTAAAGCAAGTAAACACCTAATAGTGGAATATTTCACAACAGGGGAGAAAATTTCAGTGTAATTAACACCCTCATTTTAAGTAAAATCTTTTGCAATAAGTCTAGCCATGTATTAATGTTTTTACTATCCCCTTCCCCCTGTTTTATTTTGAAAATCTACTTGCAATCAATCAGTTTCTATCCCTTAGGTTTCTCAACAAGTTCCCATGTCTTGTTTTTTTAAAAGAGAAGACATTTCATCTTCTATGGCAGCAATCCAAAATTTCTTTTCTTTACATTTTATGGCATTATCATAAGAATTTGGTTCACTCTTAGAATGTTCTTGATAAGTGAAAAATGAGATAAAATCATCACTGTCAAATCTAGTAGATGGTTTGATCTGCCTCCTTTCTCTATCCCTTATGAGTTGATACTCATCAACGGTGACAGGGAAAGCAGCATAATCAGAATCAGGAACATGATCAACTTCTTGATCAATTTCAGTCACAACTTGTGTATTAGTTCCATCTACTAGAGGTAAAGAATTAGCATATTCGATTTGAGGAGACTCCACCTCAATTTGAACATCATTTTTAGTTAAACTTTTATCTTTTCCTTCTAAACATGTCATTAGGGATTCATTAAAAACAATATCCCTTTTAACAATCACTTTATACCCCTTTTCAGATTTAACCCACAACCTGTAGCCTTTAAAATGTTCATCATAGCCTAAGAAAACACATTTAATAGATCTAGGTTCCAATTTCCCAACATTTTGATGAGCATAAGCAGCACACCCAAATATTTTCAGATGAGAATAATTCACAGAACCATCAGACCATACAGATTCAGGCACATCAAAATTTAAAGCTTTAGTGAGACTTCTATTGATAAGATATGTAGCAGTTTTAACAGCTTCACTCCAGAATATTTTAGGCAAACCAGAACCAAGCAGCGCGTATCGAACTTTATTTAATAAAATCATATTCATTCTTTCAGCTATTCCATTTTGTTGTGGAGTATAAGTAACAATTCTATGTTTCATAATCCCACTTTCTTTACACAAATTATTGAATTCATCATTGCATAATTCCAAGCCATTGTAAGTCCTCAAGAATTTAATTTTGTGTTCTGTCTGATTTTCAATTTAGGTTTTCTAGTTTTTGAAAACAAAGAAAGTCTCATCTTTTGTTTTTAGTAAGAAAACCCACATTTTTCTAGAATAATCATCAACGATCAACAACAAATATTTAAAGTCAGACAGAGTACAAACAGAGTAGGACCCACAAATCAGCATGTAAGTTTTGGATTTATGAATTTCAGTAGGAAAAGGTAGTTTGACTTGTTTACCCATAATACATTGCTCACAAGATCCAAAATCACCAAGATTTTGTTTTCTAAAAACTCCAATTGTTTGTAAAAAAAATTTAGAGCCTTTTTTTCTAATATGATGACCAAGTCTGTGATGCCACAATTTAGGAAGAGTAAAGCTTTCAGACACAGCAGAAGTAGTAAGATCAAGTAGGGGTTTTGCTTTCAAGAAATAACGACCATGTCTCTTAGGGGTGCTAATGAGTAAATCATTGCCCCTAAGAATTTTAATATGTTCTGGTCCCATGTTTATATTAAACTCCATATCATCTAACATACTTAAGGACACCAAGTTTCTCTTTAAGTCAGGTATATACCTAGCTTGTTTTAGAAACAATACATTTGCATTTTCCAACAATAGTTTTGTAGTCCCTATTCCTTTTACTTTAAATGTATAGTTGTTACCCATTATAACTTGCCCTCCAGCAACCCCTTTAAAATCAACAAAACAATTTTTGTTAGGGCACATATGGAAAGAACAACTTGAGTCTAAAATCCATTCATCACTCAGTTGTTTTTCCATGTTCACAAGGACCAACCCAAAATTAGAGATAGCTTTATTATAAACCAAAGCATTACACCCTTCATCAGATTTATTATCTTTCAAATCAATTTTCTTTTTGAAACAATCTTTTGTAAATGACCCAACTTCCTACAATAATAGCATTTCTTTCCTTTAGCCTTAGCTTTGGACTTATGCTTGTTATTATATCTATTTTGTTTTCAGAAAAATGTTTAGGATGAAAATTTGGTTTACCAAAAACTTTCCCTTTCACAAGTGACTATCTCCAATGTGACTATTGCTAGAATCAGACTTTAGTTCAAGGGCTTTATTTCTCAAAGAATCTATTATAATATCAGTGGTAAGTTCTTCTCTACCATATTCTAAAGCCATATTGATGTCCTTATATTTGTCACTTATGGAGTTTAACAGGACTACATCTATCTAATCTTTTGAATGTTTTTCATCACAATTAGCCAAGTCTTGGGTAAGTTTTGTAAATCTATTTAGGTTTTCATCCAAATCAACAGAAGGATCCGTTTTGAAAGAAAATAATTGTTTTAACAAGAAACACTTATTTGGTGTAGATTTAGTCTCATACTGGGCATGCAGTTTGGTCTACAGTTCAAATGCAATTTTAGTCTCACCAATAC
>CAIGRE010309804.1:0-17533 GCA_903798275.1 Fraxinus angustifolia subsp. syriaca
AAAATTATGCCAATCAAACACAATTAATTACAATTCTCAGTAAAACATTTTCTAGAAAAATCAATTCCCTGTAAAACTTTTTTTTTTCCACCCTTGCAATCAAACGGATCCTTAGTGTACCTTGCATTTCAGACTACTCAGAATTTTTTTTTTTGCTAGCCTACAAGATCAAGTTCTTTTCCATTTTTTAATAAAACCGGTATGTTTTTAGGTACTTTCAGTGGCAAAGGCATTGTCAATTCAGGCTCATCCAGAGAGGGATTTAGCAGCAGTATTGCATGAGCAATATCCAGATATGTACAAGGATGGCAATCACAAGCCTGAGATGGCTTTGGCACTGACTGATTTTGGGGCTTTATGCGGCTTTATCAGTCTTGAGGTAGTACACTTATCTTCTAGTCTTGGGATGAATCTTTTCAGTGGGTTTTCTTTGTTTCATATTTGGAACTAATGGCTTTGCAAATCCTTAATATGTGTTTGGAATGGATTATTCATTAACAATATTTAGAACTAATGTTTTCATGGTGGTGTAGTAAAGAGCCAGAATAAGTCCGCAGTTATATCTTTGCAGATAGCAGATTGCTTCAGCAATTAATCTGTTGGATTCAATAGAAGGCAATTATTTGTCTTGTGAAGGTTTTTATATGACTTGAATATATATTAGGTGGTCTTTTGGTATTTGATAGGTTAAATTCGACATGGCTTTGGAAGATGGCTGAGGAGATTGTTACTATCAAGATGTCTTAAGAACATCCTGAATCCTCAAAGCTCATCTTCTACAACAGGGATTACTGTAACCTCAGCCAGTGATTCCTGTTTTAAAAAACTTGTTATTGGGTCAATCGTCAATTTTTCTTTAGTTGTATGTATAGGTGTTGAGGGTATGACTGGTTTGAGAGCATTAGCAACCTGATGATTGAATTTTCTATGATTAATTGAGGGTGTGCTTGATTGCAAGTACGGAATTTTTATGAAAAGAAGATGGAAAATGTTGTACTTTATAGAAAGTTGAGTTTTTGTGAAGTGTGAATTGCTTAGAACATAAAAACCTAGCTCCCAATGTTTTCATTGTTTTCAAGGAAAACGTGGTCACATAACCAACTTTTGGAAAATATTTTCCATAGAAAAAAAAATGTTAATCAAACACCCCAAAGTAACTCGTGTGGAAAAAAGACATCCAATCTAATACACCCTTAATGTTTTGTTGAATCTCTGAATGTTCCTCACTAATGAGATCTGGATGATTATAATGCTCGGTGCATCCACCAATCAACGTGGTGTGGTTTGGGTGGTTTGTTGGACAAATTTGCCACATGTTTTTGTGTGGACAAGTTCGACTAACTTGATTAGCTACTCAATGATGTCAGTTAAAATAACTGCTTTTAAGGAGGATTATAATTTATATTATATTGCCCTTTTTTGTTTATTTTGGTTATCCTTAATAAACTTTAGAGGATAAGATTAAGCAAAGCAATATAAAAATGAGAACTTGAGAAGCTAATTTTAAAACGGATGTGCTCCATTGCAGTGCCAAAAGAACTTACTGATATTTTTATCAATTTTATCAAGCAGGGGCAAAGTTGATGGATTCTATAGAAAGATTCAGAAGTATATCAATTTCCAAAAGGATATTTTATGACATCCTAAACTTTATGGATAATGAATAATCTGTACTCGTATAACATGTAACTTTTAAGGATACCTAGATTCCCGAGTCTATAGACAGGTCCTGCTCCAAATTCAGCACAGAATTTGTAATGGTCTTAAAGTGAGGTGTATTATCTTGCCATCCTTCCTCCTATGATAAGGTTTCAACTCATTTGGAAATATAAAGAGTAGATCTCTCGGTGACATTCAAGTATTAAACTAAACTGATAGAGATAAAGATGAATCTTGTACCCAGGCTGATGGATCGGATCAACATCTCATGTCTCATGTTGTCTAATTTATGACTTTTTGGAAAATTCATTGCAATTCACATGGAAGTTTTAATGTTTTTTTATAGGAGCTTAAAGATGTTGTTCAAAATGTACCTGAGATTGTAGAGGTGGTTGGTGGTGCACATACAGCTGAAGTGTTACACATTGATGAAGAGGACATGGAAGACAAATCCAAAGAGGTCTTGCGATCCATATTTACAGAACTCATGTCTGCCAGCAAGGTCACGATTTCCCAAGTAATCTCCAAGATGATAACTCGATTGAATGCAAAAAGTGAGGTATAAAAGAATTCTAGCCTTTTGTATTTACAATTATTGTCCTCCTTGTCATAATGACAATTGGAATGCTTTATTTTGTCATCAGTTAGGATGCTTTCATTTTTTAGCTCATTTTGGTATGGTCAATGGATTCCTTTATCATTTCCCTCTCATTCACTGAATGCATCCAGAGTTGCCACTACTACTTCAGTTCCATCATGTACCAAAAAATTTGCGTCTAATTGGAAAGGGAAAACTTTCCTTAGTGACTGTTCATATTGTTTGAATGAATGGGAAAGACATTACGCTTATCTGCAGGAGTATACACAATGTGACATCGAAGCTTTTGCATCTCAATCTTGACAGGATAAGCGTTTTTTTGTACTGTCATTTGTTCTTTCTTGTTTGTTCTAAATTAGATCATTAAGGAGAATTTGACTTCTTTGAATGTCTTTTGTCAAGAGAACATTTTAGTATTTAGTGACAAAATTAAGGAGATCCATATTATACCAATACCTGCTATGATTATTTTCTTCAACGCATTCTCTCAGCTCCGATGCAATTTGTGAAGTGCGTGGAATTCCATCAGCCTGGCAGTCTTACAAACATGAATTTTTTTTTTTCTGTATTTTTGTTGAACCAATGTCTCGGGAAGTATAAGATGGATTGTCTAAAGTTTTTTGCCAGAGGTGTACATAAGAATTCATCCATAAATTTGTGTTTATATTCAATTACTATCTGATTGAGTCGTGTATGAAAGTTATTGAGGTATTCTATAGTTGTCTATAATGGTCAAATTTTTTGGTGGTTAGATTTAAATTCTTTTGGAAATAAATCTAATATCTTGTGATGTATAGGTGAGGGAGCTTACAGATAAGGAAAAGCTGGTTTTGCAGCTCGAGAAGCAGTATCCAGCCGATGTTGGTATTATAGCAGCCTTCCTGTTCAATTATGTGACACTTAATCCAGGTGAAGCCATATATATTGCAGCAAATGAACCTCATGCATATATATTTGGAGAATGCATTGAGTGCATGGCGACATCAGATAATGTTGTTCGTGCTGGCCTTACGCCGAAGTACAGAGATGTTCGAACTCTATGTTCCATGCTCACATTCAAACAGGTGATGATCAAACTTAATGCATAGGAGATTTTGTATTTCGTTACATTATTATTTCCTTTATCTTTTCTCTTACTTACGACCAGCTGATTATCATTTCGAGGTCATTAAGTCATGTCAGGAGCACAATAATGAGCCAGCAGCTTGATTATGTTTTGGTATTCCATTATGTAACATGTCGAAAACTCGAAGTGTATGCCTGTTGTGAGCAACATTTAGAGTGTCTGCATAGAAGGAACTCTGGCAATAATATAATATCTGTGCTGAATATTACGGTAGCCTCCCCCTAAATCCTTTCGTCCTGCCACTATCAGGTCAAAAAGAAGAAAACAGAGACATAACCCCTTTTATTGAGATCTCTGTATACTGCGGGTTGACCTGATAGAATAGATGTGATTCAATGCAAACTTAGCCTATGTGTGGCTCATGCTTATAACTCTTTATAGATACTCAAGTCACTTTCTATCCACATATTTCAAAGGACCCACAAGTTTTACCCCTCATCCACCACTTATTTCTATCCATTTATAATTAAAACCAGTTTTAAACACTTCCCAAACTTGCTCTAACTTGTAAGTTTGCAGTTGGATCCTTGGTAATTCTCACTCGGCATTAGAATCACATTTTTAATAAACGGTGGCTTCGATGCCGGCCACTAGGCCCTTTTGTATTTTGGACAGTTTGAAATTTATATAAATGCAGTCCTTTCATTGAGGGGCAGCAACCTGTTAGCGAATATCATTTCAGTCCATACCAAGATTTTCCCAGTAGCTCTGGTAAATTAGCATCTGTTGTTCTACTTTCTCTATCTAGGTTACAAGTCAAAAAAGAAGAAAAAATCAACATTACTTGAATACCTAATATTGCAATTAGTTCATCGTCATCCATGATTAGTTTTTTGTGGAAATTTGTTCCCTGTTAATGAGACACAAATATTTTTTGTCGTGTTGGGTTCTGATTTCAAATTCAATGGTACACTTTGTATAGAACTTAAAAAGTTGGACTTGAGATTTTTCATGCCTATCGATACCTTTCTTGGTTTAATAATATCAAGTATAGGCCTTCTGTTGGCTACTTATGTCTTGCTGGGCCCCTCAATGGATGTCTCTGAAGGTATTTGCAGTCACATTCGAGCATTTTTGGTTTGCAGTATTAAAAGGGACTAGAAGTAAGGTTGTTCAGTATTACAATCCACCAGACCCAACATGTCACTATGGTCTCAGATCAGCACTACATGTTTTGCATCTAACTTGTGCTATTGCAGGGCTTGCCCGAAATCCTTCCAGGAGTTGCTTTGAACGCTTATACCATTAAGTATCTCCCCCCGTTTGATGAATTCGAGGTTGATCGATGCATTCTTCCCCAAGGAACATCAACCGTTTTTCCTGCAGTACCTGGACCCTCCATTTTTCTGGTGTTGATGGGAGAGGGAACTATGTGCACGGTATCCTCTAAAGAGTTAGTTGGCCAAGGTGATGTGCTATTTACACCTGCAAACACTGAGATCACTGTTGCAACTACATCAGGTTTGAATTTGTATAGAGCAGGAGTAAACAGCAGGTTTTTTGAAGAGTAACATGATAATTGCTACTTGAAATCTGCAGCAGAGAGCTAAACAGATTTTTATTATGCACTGCTGCACTTTTGTGTAACATTAGCATACGTGTATATTTATTTACCTCTTATTATATAGATCAATAAATATATTTATAGTCTGAGGTCTTGGAAGTTTCTGTTTTCCCCCTTTTGGTGAAATTATTCTATAGATTTTAAAGGTAAGAGGCATTTTTTGGGGGCAAAGATGAAGAACAGCCTATCGAAGTACTTGAAAAATTCACCAACAGAAAAGACGTTGGTGATCAGCTTTTCTTTTTCCTTCTTCCCTTTTTAGGATTATTGACGCTAAAACTCCTGACCTTTGTCCCTATTGTGGAATACGCTCTATTCTGGGGGAATTTTTCATACCTCAAGGTCATATAGAGTGCATTTTCCATCATTTTGAAAGAATTAAGAGCTATTTCGTAATAGGGATAAAGATCAGGAAGGTTTTGCGCGATAACCCTTCCTTTTATTAGCACGTGATGGGAAGGTAATTACATTCATTTATTATAGGCAAGATCACATTAAAAATAAGTCATATATTTACTACGGATCTTTAAAATCAGTAAATCCGCAAACATGCACTATATTTACTTTTTAATGTACACAAACAATTCATTAAACCAATGTCATGCTAAAGCAAGTATAAACTTATTTGTAATTCTGCCGTAAAGAACTTCAACTTGCATCAATAAAAAAATCTCCATTGGTTCGGCACTCGTTCACGTTTTTAGTAGAACAAACAGAGGCTACCGAATAAAGCATACCAGTACATAGCCATATATAGAACTGATTGTGTAGTCGAGATCACTAAACTATTTGACAACTTGATTTTTGAAGCCTTGCAACAGATGTAACTTTAACATAACACCAATTTTTCTACAAGCAAATGACTGTCGAAAGTAACCAACAAACATCTTGAATGAAAATTAATTGCAGGTCAAAACATCAAAAGTCACATACTAAATGCAAAAATATAGTGATTTTAATAAATAAAGCACTGCAAGAAAGCTCAGAACACTTAGGCTTTCAAGCCTCGGTGATCGGAAATTCGAAGACAACATCTCTCCCTGAAAGCTTTCTGTAGACTCCAGCAAATGTCTCCAGCTTAGTTTCAGTGTCGTTCTTTGCTTTGGGATCCAAGAAAACCTGCAAAGTGCAGACGAATGTTAACATTTGCATAGGATAGTGGAAGATAAAAATCAAAATTAACGAAAGATATGTACTGGTAACCTTCATTATCTTTGAGCCATCAAGTCTGTATCTGACACGCTTTCCGACAATTTCAGCAGGATAAACTATATCCTCAAGCATGGCCTCATGGACAGCTGTAAGTGTACGGGTACGGGGCCTCTGTGCTGCAGAACCCTTCTTCGGTGGCCGCAATATTCTTCGGGTAGCAATAAGAACGACTTCCTGTTAAAAAGGCCACAAGTGATTGATGTAATTAGATGCAGAGAGCTTTTAGAACACTTGTCAAGCAAACAATTCTCAATGCTTCAACAAAATAATCTGTGAAAATATAATGTATGAAAAAATAAAATAAATACAATCTCAACTTCTCAGTTTAAAGCTATTCTACAATCTTATATGCTGTCTGCTCCGCCTTCCTAATAAGAGGTAGAGGTAAACTGACAATTGCACCTTAAAAGAAGGTGTTAAAGATTCTAATCCTTGACACAATGCTAAAGTAAAAGGTTAACTCCTAAAATGAAATACACAAGAAACTAATATGGGCAGCCTCCATCTCAAGTCTGGACCCTAGAATAAATATATATACAGCAGCTTCCGTTGCTATCAACATAGATCATCTTTACTTGAACTGGTTACAAGATTAATTTTTAGAAAATCTAGTATGGAATTTATCAAGAAACTATGTAAAAATGTCTTCTTAAATCCTAATGGTGCAAAAAAATTTCCTGTTCACTGTTATGCCTGATGTAAACGTAAAAACTTTTTATATTGAATCACCACCAAATCTTGGAAGATGATGTTCTATTAACATAATTTTGCAGTATAAAATAATAGGGAACTCCACTACAATTTTGGTTTGATAAATGTTGCAAATTAAGAACATGACATCATAGTGTCAGCATTACCTTCCCGCTGAACTTCTTCTCAAGCTCTCTCACTAGTCTAGGATGAATCTTGCGGAAAGCTTTCCTAAGACGATAAGGAACATGGATCACAACAGCCTTCTTGTTTCCAGAAACATCAATTTGCCTGCAGAATATAAAATGTACAGATCATCAATGTGCTACAAAATGGTGATTTGGCAAAGAACAAATGTTAATCAATATGTACGTTACATGGCAGAGTTGATGTAGAGGTCTTTCAAGTCACTCTTAATCTCTTGGTTTGTACTTTCCAAGTCGAACAGAGCCTACATACACATCAAGAGAGAAAAACCATCACAAATTGCATTCATAGAAATTTAATGGTTGAATTAGGTAGACGAATCCAGAAGCATCAATAAGGTAACAACCTGAGCAACAGACTCCTCAAACTCGGTGGGCTCAGCATCCTTGTCCTTGTGAATCTTTTGCAATGCAGTGTACATCTTGGAAAAGCTGATTTAGAAACAAAAGAATGAAAATGACAAATAGAAAAAATTGATTCTTCTGGTCTAGTTTAACGAATTAAAGTAATCAAATAATATGTGCATATTATTTCGAGATTTATGAATAAAACCTACAAAATTGATCTTGCTAATAAATACAATCATAAAAAAAGGTTTGCTTAGACAAAACTCATCATTTGAGACCAATTTTTCCCATATTAAATATTGAAGAACAAATGCTATTTATCATTTGCTGTAAACATCAAAGAACACAACAGAAACCCTTAAACACCATTAATTTCTTTTCCAACAATTACAGCCTTATTTTCCAGAATTCAACTCCCACTACCTAATAAAAAGCTTTAGACTTTAAAAGATAACAACAGAACATCAAATTGTTCCTCTAAGTGCAACCAAAGTACAATACCACCACCTAAAATATTCTAATGCAATTTAAATCAGCTAAAAATTAAATTGAATTGATTCGAAGACATTTATACGACGAAAAAAGGTCTAACAAGTGAGAATAAATTATTTTTTAAGAAATCTAACAGAATCTAAAAAGAACCCTGATGAAAACAATGGATTTAATTGAAAACGATTAAATGCCTACAAGTAAAAAAGCTTACTAAATTCATCGAAAACAGGGAAAAATAGGAATCAGGTGAAAATCTTACTAAACTAGAATAGATTGATTTTTTAAGGGATTTACGAGAAACTAATTAGAACCCAGATGAAAATTACAGAAAATAATAAGACCCATTTGTTCGAAGAATGCACCTCAGTAGAGGGAAGTAATGGACACTCCCTAGCTTCTGCTCTGTGAGAAGGTCTAAAGTCGGGCGCTGGCGGATACAAGGGTTTAAAAGAGGGGAGAAGAATGGAGAGAGACAATGAAAACCCTAGTATCATCAACGGCTAAAATAGAATGCTGGGCTGTTAAAGAATTGATCTGGACCGTCAAATATAAAGAGGGAACCCGACCCGAATTCCCTGCACTGTGGGTTAGACATGCAAACCGGTCCTCTGCAAGATGAGAGACCTAGCTAGGCCGAGTAAACCGCTGAGCCATTTGTGTCTCCATTTGGCTAAATTTATTATGAGCTTTGTTAGGGTGTCAGGGTTGGTGGTCGGATTCGGTGACAGATCGCCCCTCTATGGGAGGGCTCATAGGGGGGCAACACATGACGACCTGTCACCAAACCCGATCACCAACTCTGGTCATTTATCATTTCCCATTTATAGAATAAATCTAGTTGTGATGTGCATCAATTTTTTACATCAAGTTGGAGACCTTTTGAGGTATAAAACTCGAGGTCATTGATTTGATTAAAAATAAAATTGTGTCACGTCAAATATTGTAAACAAATCTGTCCATTATATCAATAGTAAAACTGTTATTTATAAATAATCAAACTGTTTTTAACCATATATTTCAATAAATTTACACGTGATTCATTTATTCATTACTCAATTTTGCTTATTCTTAAATCAAAACCAGTTACAAATTCTTCCCAACTGGAGGCTATTTTTTTTATCCTTTTACCTTTTTTAAGCCTTTAAAAATAGAAATAATTTATGATTAAGAATTCTATTCTTAATAAAAGAAAATTAAAAATAATTTATTTGCCCTCATGTTGGGGCATAAATGTCATATATTTCCAACTTGCTTGTGGTCTTCTTAAAATTCAAATTGACCTTTAAATGAGAATATCAACTAAGTAGTTCGCTCATTTGAATAGCCATTAGAATCGATCCCATCCCATTTCACTCAATTCATGACAATTTTACTGGTTTAGATACAAATAGAAGTTATTCTAAAAATACATTTTGAAATAGTAGATTGATGGAGAATATGTGGTTAAAAAAGAAGGAAAAGATTTGAAGTTGCGTTTAATATTATTTTATTGAAAAATGTTTGGTTGAATAGAAAAGAGAAAAATGTATTTTTAAAATAATGAGAATCAAACAAGTATTAGAAAATGCATATTGAGAAATAAATTTCACATTAAATATAAATAAAACACTTACCATCATTTTATCAAACTTCTCTTAATAAAGGTGAACTTTTAAGATTGAACTCCAAGTTTAAAAGTTATTTCTCTTAATAATATTTGATATTTTTAAATGAAATTCAAATCTTAATATAGTATCAGAGTTCTTGATATTTAATATAACCATTCTATCCGCCTGAAAAATCAAACAAATTATCAAAATTTCAAGATTGGTGTGTTCAAAGTTCAAACGAATCATCATCTCGTAAGTCATGTTGTTGATGCATAAAAATGAGGCTCAATTAAATGGCCCAAAAAGTAAAACCCCAGTTAGGAAATTCGAAGGACAGACCCAAGTGAGACCATGTAAAAGACCTAAAGATAGAGTTATGCAGCGGGGCCCATCATCACCCAAGTATACACGTCCAAGCTCTGGGTGGATACATCACTTTATGAATATTCAGGGCGACGATGCTATTATCGCCCAAGCCTGCTAAACGCCTGGGTAAATTGTTATCTTAAGTAACGGTTACTAAGGCAGTTAAGGGACAATCTCATCATGTCCCACGATTCAAAAAATCTCGGTTACAAGTAGTTCAATGATAAAAGTAATGACATCAATTAGAACGGTAGTTCTATGACAAGTCAGTCATGATGAAGAACGTAGGTAGTTACAGGACGATCGGCAGTTTCAAGCGGTTCCATGACAATAACTGTTAGAAGAGTATAAAAGAGAAGGCATAGAAGACTTTGTCTCAGAAGTCTGTTCCTTACACAATCGTCTGAGCCCGCTTTTAATTGTTAGCAAGACTCGACTTTCCGCGTGAAACACACAGTAAGGGATAATTCCTACAACAATTAGATAAAAAAAATATATTAAGAAAAAATTAAGAACTTATTCTACCACTTTTAAGCAAACTGACTTTTTTACATAGAACCTCAAAGTCTTAATAGAGCAGCCATATACACTTTATGCTCTTATCATACCCGCTACCTTACAGAGGATTGTGCCTGCATAAGACCTATGCAAACTTATGATCAAATGGACCGTAGGCCCATCCCAGAGCGTCTCAAGCCCAGACACTAGTCCGACGCACCTTCAAAGAGGTTCATGTTGCGCCACCTCAAAATGGGGCCATGCAAGATGCCACAACCACATTTAAACCTCTATGGTGCGTCCATAGTCTGATTAAGTTGGTCAAGCCATTTGCCAGATATAGTGAGTCTAGACGTGTCCTTTGAGGTTGCCTCCTTAACCGTCTACCCACTTGGAAGTTTTGACACTCAATTACAATTTTAAAGTCTCAACTAAACATCACAACAGAGTTTTGGAACGTGATCAAATCTGTTATGGAGACTTGAGAATCCAATCTAATTCATATGAAATTAGAAAAACTTTTGGAAGAGTTTTCTAACGAATAAGAACCAAGCTACACGTACATAATGGATTACTGAATCGAAAAGTGACGGTCCCCCCTGTACACACAATTTTTATAACAAGGTTCTCGAGAATCAAGATAGCAATGTATACGTGTTTGTCACAACTTTATACCAAGAGACATGGCGGTGAAAGGATTGGTACGAAACACGTGCACTAGGAGTCCAGGAAATTGTGGGATCGTTACTTAAAGATGATTGTTCTTAGGGCCATGAGCAAGATGTACGTACAAAATGTAACCTTAGACATTGAATGCAACGCAATGTAACGTAAAACATAACAAGGTATCCACAAATCCAATAGAATACAGTAACTAGTGTAGCACAATATAGCAACATCGAACAAAATCCTTCACACTTCCATCAACATGTTCATATGACTGCCTCCAGCAACAAGTCATGCAGCCACAGAGCATTTAAAAAAAAAAAAGCCAAGGGGCATATGGAGGAGAAACCAAATGCCAGGTGAGCAGACGCCAACCACCAAACCACGATAATTAGAACGAAACAAAGACTCAACAAAATTAAGACCACGCCCCGGTAAAATCAACTACTATATTTTTCACCTTGGAACGGGTGGCATTATCCATTTCATCCAATCATTTTTCCGTCTCACTTTATCGACCTACAAGGCAAAAGGACAGAACATTAGAGAACTGCACAGGCATTGAACCAACAATATCACCCATTGAAGTCGGCTATGCATCTATGTACAAGGGTTGTGTCCTTATTTAAAACAATCGTACAACAAACCAGAAACCACAGGATATACTATATAAATAAACACCCAGCAACTGCAGGATACTATTCATTTTGCCAAAAGTATTATAAAAAAAGAACTCATGACTCGTGAGACGCATTTTAATGTATGGTAAATAAAGGTGATGTTGATAAAATACTGCAAAAATAATTCAAACCTGTACTTCCACAACGTTCGAAGCCCGTACAGCCTCCAGTATAAGTTGAATATTGTCCGTCAGCTGCATGACCTGTAACCGGCATCAAAGATAATATTAGGCTTACCAAAATGGCTGATAAGAATTCGCTTAAAGTTGCGAGCATTTTGGATGCTGAAAAACACATACCAATTGACAATGACATTTTCATTCACTTATCTGAACCACTAAAATATCAGTATTTTCTAGGGCAACGACGGGTTCCAACCATACTCAAGATTGTTCTAGTTTAATGCTGACAGCTCAATTATTGACAAATATATCCGATCGGATACTAAGACAATTAAAGACGAGGTCTATATTCACAATGGTTTACACAGGTAATTTATCTTAGTCGTGAAGAGTAATTTGTTAAAAAAACAATGATCTTAGTTAACTTCATGAGTAAAATTCCATTGGGATATCACATGCACCAAGCTCATTATTTGGCAACCAGTCTAACAAACTCTGGAATCTGCAACTTAAAGAAATTGTGGATTTTGAAAACAGGAAATTAGCAGCCATAAATGTAGAATGGTTCAACTGCTTCTTGTGTAGGTTATGAAGAGCGTCATAGCATTTTTTGAACAGGCCATGCATGGAAATAGAGTTCATGAGATGAAAATGAATATTGGTCTTGTTTGCAATTGCTCAATATGAGCATGAAGCGACTTTAAAAAATTGTCTCGCTTGCCTGGGTATACAGCTTATAGATTCTAAATGATTCAACTAAGCTATCAAAAGCTAAAAGTTAAAAGCATCCTCCTTAAGATGTTTCTAGATTCTAATGGCATAACGCAACTGTCCAGAAGTTTTTCTTTTGACATTTTATCTCGCTAGACCTGATTTTGTTTGTCTCCAAAATGCTCCCACCATTAATTACAACACAAACCTCCTTACCGCCACCATTCCCCCTTCCTTTTGAGCCCCCTTCCCTTCAGCAACTATGCCAGAAAACCTGTTATGGCCTCAAATGCAGCAACTATAGTCAAATACATGTGTTAAAAACACATGCACAGATCCCTCTTTCCTTTTCTCTCTCTTCGTCTTTATTCCTATTATGACTAAAAGAGTATTCTATATATTCTGCCTTAGTTCTACTCTACCTAAAATCTCAAGATTTCAAAGTATTGATCCAAAGTTTTAGCTCCTACCTATTAAGATCCTCCCAATCTTATTTATTAAAACTATGTTATCAACTTACATATACCAAGAGACTTTCTTAAATATGTCCACGAGCTCATACTTTACTAAAACATAAAAAATAATTTTTTGGCAGAATCTTGTTGCAACCGAAATTTTGTATTACTATCAACTGCATCCTATTCTTGAGCACTTGATCATATATATCCTTAATTAATATGTAATATAGATAACAGAAAATCTTTTTTATTCTCAAAAGCATTGTAGCACTTCCTTGTACACCCTGGAGTATTTTTTTCCTACAAAAATCATATGCAAATTAAGTTTTTTCTCAACAACCCCCTAAGTAGCTAAAGGCTTGAAGATAGATCTCAATCATAAAACCACGCTAGATCTAAAATTCTGAGTTACACCTTAACCTATGCTCAATCAAATGCTGCCATCTTTTTCATAATTTAATATTATGGCTCATGAGCTTCATAACTCTATAGTTTGCATAATCTATATATTCTTTATTCTAATAAATAAAACATCTAAACCCATTTGCCAACAAAAAATATTCATTGTTCTTAGCAAACATTATTTATTCTTCAAATCTCATTAACAAGTTCGCCAACCAAAAAGTACCGGCTTGCCTAAACCCTTCCACACCTCGATGGGGTATCACAATCACAACCAATTTCTTTTACCATCTAAATCCTCTTCAGAGCCTCTCACTTTGGGAATCTAAATCCTTTTAGTATAGTTAACATGTTTATCATCAATAGTTTCACAGACCCCACAATTTTCTATGAAATTACTTTGTCTAAATAAATCCCTCATCCTTATCATCTCATCACTAAATTAAAGATTACTATCTCCTTAATGCACTTGACTTGGTTTTGAATCTCTAATTCTCGTTTCCTTTAGCCAAAATATCTTGCGAATATTTATTCCCAGTTCTTAGTAAATAACTATTTCATGTTCGGTGACTACAAGGAAAATTTGAGTAAGCTGATTGTAGTTTTTTTTTCACCATGGAGCCAACAATCAGTCCAGCTTGATCAACAGACATTAAGGACATCCCAATCGAAATGTGATTATCAGCTGCTTTTCAAGTCAAAAGCCCCAGGCAGCTAATTTCACCTCTTCACAACAAAAGAGCAGCTTCTCCAACAATTTCCAAAAACAAACGCAACTTCTGATGATAAGCTACTTTTTGACACTCACTTAACAAAGTCGTCTCTCCATTTCTTGAACTTATCACACACTAGCCCACAATATGATCGGTTCAATCTCAAAAAGGATGGCATATCCTAGCTTCTTACTGCACTATCCTCTTTTAACACTGAGAAAGAACATGATGTTCAGTTCTCCAATTAAATTTTGTGTATTTAGAAGAATGAAAGAGTTGAGAGAATTCAAAAGTGTTCAGCTTAACAACACAGAACAAAATGGAATGTCCATCAAGTCTGTCCAGAAAAATACTCTCATAGATTTGTTACATGGCTCATTTAAGCTACTGCAAAACGTCAATATCAAATTCAACCAGAAGTCATCTATATCCAAAGTAGGTTCCTCCTCCCCTAAGCAATACATCTTGACAAGTTTTTAAAGCTTAATACAAACAAGTCCTGAAAAAAGGATTTAATCAATATCAAATCTTAAGAAATGAATGAGAAATATATGGATTCCCACAGAAGGCAGACGAACTAAATGATTCATTAGTTTCAATTGTATAATTAGGTTCATATATTGAAAGAGCCTAATTTGAAGAAACAATTTTTTTCACTAAAGGAGCTTCTACAAGAACTTTCTCAAAACCATCAATTAGCAAATACTAAAATTCCCATAAATATGTAATGTAAGCCAGAATACTGGTAGTTGCAGACATACATGTTCACATACTTTGAGATATCAACATTTCGAGGCAAGGCAACACTGCCAGACTCATATCATTAGAATTGATTAAGACTTGCATCATAACTTACAGTTCAATTTCAACAAAGAAGAGAGACAACCCAGCCACAGCTAAGAAGACATGGAAAAAACGAGTTCACAAATAGATAAAGCCTGAAGTCCATAGATGAAATATAAAAAGCAAAGCTGTTCATCTCGTATCTTATATCAACTGCTGGCGAGAACAGCCACACATTAAAACATTAAAATTAGAGCAAATTATACCACATAGTGAGGTATCTGGTAATTACACTAAGATCCCACCCTTTGCAAAAACTACAGAGTGCTCTTAAAATTTCAGTAGGACATGGACCAAGATTAAAATTATAGGAGAATCATAAATATCGAGGCAGAAGTAAAAAAGCAAATTCCAAGAGTGAATGCCTCATAGAGGGAGCAAGGAAGAATCCCCGGTGTAAGATGTGAAATTGAGGCATGTATTACCAAGCTTAGGGCAACTACTACCTTCACTTAAAATATCATCGTGAAAATCAGTCAGGGACCTAGGATTGCCCAATAAATCTACATGAAGCATGATGCATATTGAACTTATTATGGACTATTGTATGAAAAGACAGGCAAAAGAACAATTTGACTTCAAGAAATGAACAGGGACAATTATCATTCTTGGCAACTTACTTTCTTAAAACCTGCTATTAAATGAATTGATACCCATCCCTCAACATCCATGTTCTGGCGCAAGAAGGTATCTTTAACTAAATTCTCATTACTGGAATAAGAAATGGGTAAAAGAAGACAAGATGTTAGTGTCTGCATAGTGGTAAGACAGTAATAATTTTGATTTCCTCTAACCACATAATTAAGTACCTAAAATAATAATCTATCTGATTCACTATCTTGTTAGACAAGTGAGGATCTGACACAGGAAAAATCACAGGCGGCATTGGAACCATGGGCATTCTGAGAGGATCTGGATGAGGCCCTGGAACATAATATACAGGAGAAGGCACTTCTGCAAGTATATCAGAACATCAGTACAAGGACAAATATAAGAAACCATGATCATAGAAGTAACAAATCTCACCGGTGTAAACCATCGGAGTACCAAAGGGTCGCACAGCCAAAGGAGGAGGGGTAATATAATGTGTACTAGGAACTGGACTGCGAATGAAAGGTCTAGAAGAAACTCTTTGCTGGGGCATATTGCCTTCTCTGCTGCCAAAACTTCGATGAGGAGTATCCCAATCCTGATTCCCACGTTCCCGGTCACGCCTGCCACCACGGCCATGATGATGGGAGACATCCCCTCGGGGGTGTGGACCACCACTGCCTCTTCTAAATGAACTCCGCTGCTGTTGTAGCACATTTCCACCATGTGATCCTCCACCATGCCCACCCTCCCTATCCATGTTATCCTTTACAAAAGACTCCCCAGCAGAGCTACCTGACTTACCCAAATTATTAGAGACTAGTTCCACCACTGCTCCTTCTGCCGGTAGCGAGTGAGAAAAGTTGTCATTAGCTGATCCATCATTATTGCTCATACCCCCACCATCAATCTTCATAGACCTCTGCCTGGCAGGGCCGGCATAGTGGGGTGCTAAAATAGGATTGGTGTTACTACTGATATCTTGTTTATGGGTAGACGAAAAACCTACTCCAGTGCCCTATCATACAGGCATGAGCATAAAAATAGAGAAGTCAAATTTTCCAACCTTGGTAGCAAATACTAAAAAACCAACTGCAATGGTCTTTCATATAAAACCACAGCATATAACGTACATGAACATTAATTATTATAATGCAGCATAAGACGTACAGATACGTTAAAGTAAATTGTAGGGTTGTGTATAGCAGAAAATTAAGAACTTCACGTGTAACATTAAATCAATAAGCAAAAGAAATAAGAATGTAAAACATAAGTGTGTCAATATATATAGGACCTGTGACAAAGAGACTGGTCCATCAGACAGAGCTTTGAGAGAATCAGAAGAAGATGACTTATTTGGGGATGTACGGGTGGATTCAGAGAGAGCAGGCCAAGACACTGCCCCCATTACAGCGCTAATCTCTGCAGTAGCAACATTTGAAGGCTTGTTCCAAGCCGGTTTCTTAGTAGCATTGCTGCCGCTGCTTCCCCCACCATGCTCAGTACTCTCTGCCGGAGTCTCAACCGCACAAGCAGCACCACCACTCTCCATCGAAGGACAGGTCATAGAACCAGCTACAGCTGCCAGCGTAGAAGCAGCTTCGAAAGGGGAAGAATCGGAAGAAGCTGGTGAAGAAGAGGAATTCACACTTGCCTCCCTAGCAACGACACCAGATGACGAAGAAGAATGTGGAGGAAGCACGCCGTTTACAGCCGCAGCCGCTGCCGCAGCCGGGGAAGAAGAAGAGATGACATACTCCGAGTCACAGTCACGGACAATCTGAGTCCACGAAGATGAGCTGCCATGCGCCGCCGAGGCCCACCTTGAATTGGGACTCCTAGGGGAGTGATGAGCCGAAGAAGAACTAGGGACTGGGTTAGTTGCTGTAGCCATCAAAAATAATAATTTTCTTTTGGGGATTTCTGTTTTCCAAAATAAGGGTTTCGGATTTTCCGTAAAATGATAAACAAAAAACTCTAAAGATTGGAATTCAGGTTA
>CAIGRE010309825.1:0-12824 GCA_903798275.1 Fraxinus angustifolia subsp. syriaca
GTGAGGCGGTGTAAATTGAAATGTTTAAATGGTGTCGTTTTGGTCGACGATGAAAACGACGTCGTTTTGGTTGACGATGACGTCAGGAAACTGCCTCTTCTATATGTTTAAGGATAAGGAAATAGTGTCTCTAATTTCCTCTTTTATTAACCGATTTATTGTTGGATAGTTGTGATCTTTATTGGTGGCCCAATTAAATGTCTTGGCCCAATTGGTGTGACCTAATATATCTATTTTTAGCCTATGGTGGGTGATTTGAGAGTGTTTGAGAGGGAAAAACCGGCTGCTACTTGGTGGAGAAAAACAGGCAGCCTTGAGGAGAAAATCCGGCCAGCTTAGTGCTCCAAGTTGGCCAGATTTGAGAGGGAAAAATCGACTGCTACTTGGTGGAGAAAAACAGGCAGCCTTGGCCCTTGAGGAGAAAATCGGGCCAGCTTGGTGCTCCAAAAACCGGTCATATACTTTGTGTATTAGTGTCTTCCTTGTCTCCTTTGTGGTGTCCCTTTCCCTTGCCTTTGTGCCTACAAATCACTACCACCAAGTGTACCCTTTGTGGGTGAGAAAACTAGTGGCAACCGAGTGTGAGAGTTGTGAGTCGAGCCGCCTTGTTGGTGGTGTTGTGGTTGGATTAACTGAGCCCGATTTATAGAGAGTTTTGGAGCCAAAAAATCAACACAAACCCTTTAAACATTTCGGAGCATAGGTTTGCAGCAGCAGAGGTTTGCCGTTTGCACTCTCGCCTCATGGGAGTCACCCCCCATTGAAATGCCCCAACTTCTTCAATGAACATGGAGGTAAATTCTATGGGAATTACCCCTTTTTCACTTATCATAAAAAAATTTACTTTTTCATTGTGACTTGTTTTGTAATTCTGGGTAATTTTGGTTTTGAATTCTTTTTTGTTTTGTGTACGCCCCTTGCAATTCTTATGTTTATTATAGCTGAGATTTTTGTTAATCTTAGTGCACTGTTGTGTTTTTAAACTCGTAGTGGATTTTTTTTTTTTTGTGATTTGGACGGAGTTTTGATGCTGTGATTTTGATTTTCTACTGGTTCTTGTGATCTCTTGTACTAAGTGGCATTGTAAATCTGCTACGGCTGCGCTGGTTATGGGGGATGAACACCGTAAATTTCGCCGCTGTCAACCTGAGAGGAACGATTTTTCAGGAATGGAACTGTTCGAATTGCAAATTCAAGCGCATGAGATTTGCTGTAATTAAGGTACCTATACTGCTTTTTATCATGGAAAATTGGCTTTCCAGGAAGTTATGTTGATTTTAGCTTAATTTCAGTGTTATATATAAAATATGTGCAGGTTTGTGCTATAACAGCTCCCAGGTTTAGTACCCAAATGATGTAAAATATTTAGCCAATGCTTCGATCTTACCATTTCATAACCAATCATTCTGTATAACATGGTGTGGAGGTAATTCTAATACTATCCTTGTCAATATTTTTATGTAGTATAAAAGGAAACTATGGCAGGAGAAAGGAACGTTGCCTATCACAGCGCCAAGAAAATTTTAATTATGGGAGGCACCCGATTTATTGGTGTATTTTTGTCCAGACTTCTTATTAAATAGAGCCATCAGGTTTAATCGAAGTTCTTAAAAAATTACTATTACATATACCAATAATTTAAAGTTTGATTTTTTATCCACAACGTTTAACTATTAGGAATAAGTGTAGGTAACTCTTTTAACCATAGGAAAATCAACTATGTATGGGCTTACCGTATATGCATGAACTTACCGTTTATGCATGAACCTACCGTTTATGCCCACTCTATCATAATGGCTACGTAATATCACATATCATTCATCAATTTAAAACATAATCAACTTTTTTATTCAATCTTTTCTCTCCACATCATTTTATGTAATTCCTTATGTATTATTTTTATGTACAAGTAGTGTAATCCATTGATTAATGCTACTTTCGGGTAGAGACAGGCCAAGCAGGCTGCGAGCTTGGCTTGTCCCAGATCCATGTACAACTGGAACTCGTTTTGATAATCGAGCTAGCTCAACTTGACTCGTTTGTACTCATGGCCGACTTGGCTCGTGAGACCTAATAACCAAAAGGTCGAGCGGATCATAAGATTTGCATACGAGCCAAGCAAATTTCGTTCATATGGACGAGTTGAGCTCAAGTGTCTACGACCTACTCCTAATGTTTTTAGCACGATAAAACACCAATTTAACTATTATTACAGAATAATTCCAACTAAATAGATCATATGTTATTTCACAAAATATTGTTATAATGTGAAAACGATGTACGATGTAACTCTCCAACCAACTACTCAATCTTAGGATGTTACTCTATAATTCATAATTTTTAAAAAGGGCTCTACTTTAAAGGCACATTATCCCCACGAATCTATTATTACAAAATGTCATCGTTTAGACCTTCTGGGTTTTTTAGGGAGCATTTGAATGACTTTGCTGTATTAGCAAAATTGTTATAATGTGAAAACGATGTACGATGTAACTCTCCAACCAACTACGGCATGTGTAGCTTCACTACAGCAAAATTGTTCATCAGCAAAATGAACACAATTAATAGACAAAAAATCTTAACATATAAAAATTATATACTCCAAATTAGTGCTGAGAACCTTGTGCGGTGGGTAGATGATGTATTATTTCATGAGCCATCTATAGGCATTGACAACGACATGAGAGGTTTATAGTGGTATGATCTCCTACTTCCTATTTGAACTGCTATATCTATGATTTGTTTCACCCGTCCATCAGAGTGAAACCAAGTACTTCTTGAGAATTTACTTAACATGCGCAACAGAAAAAAAAATACATTTCAATTCCCACCAAGGATCCTCTTTGTGTTTAGAAAGAAATTGGGATATAAATATTACATTTTGTCTAGCATTCAATGAAAATCCACACGGGGAACAAAAATGAGAGAATTATGGTTTCTCTTTTTCTTGTGCTAGCAAGATAATGAATTATGTTTATTATATTTTTCTTGAAATCCTAATGACTTATTAATATAAGTCCAAGTGAGCTTAAAGAAATCCTTGGTCAATGTGTACTCATAAGTTGAAAATGAGTTTTCGACTTGCATTGACTTAATAGTGAGATGAAAGATATGATCGATAATTAAGATTGACACATTCATATCTCATAATTGATCGAATTATATTGATGAAATCATTATATTTTCAAGATAAACGAATATGTTTGGTTTTGTCACCACTTGACATTTTCCGTCACATGTATATTATTGTCCTGACACATTGCTAGATGTCAATTTGGGATGACAAATGTGAATTGATGATAAATTATAAATGGGTCCTTTAATTTATCGATTTTGATTAGATCAAACTAATAATTTATGTCGTTAGATATCGTGATCAGGAATCTGATGTGTCACATATAAAAGGAGAGGTAGAAGAAGAATGAGATTCACAATTAATAATTAACAAGTATTGTACAATTAATTAATTTGTTTGCTTGTTAATATGCTCGAATTAATTAATTCATGGATTAAATTTAATTAATTAAAAAATAAATATTGGACTGAGTTAAGTTTAAGAGATGGGTGGCCAAGCCCATTGGACTTATATTAATAAGCCATTAGAGTTTCAGGAAAAATAGAACAGAACATAATTCAATATTTTGTTAGCATAAGAAAAGAGACCCTAATTTTCTCATTCTTGTTCCTTGTGAGGATTTTCATTGAATACTGGATAATTTGACTGTTGTGGATTACAAGTCGTGATTGTTCGTATTCTAAGATTCGCAAAAGAGTTTGCAGAATCTATACACGGTTTTTTTTAAACACAAAAAAAATCTTTGTTGAGAATTGAAATTTATTTATTTTCTGTTGCGCATGTTAAGTAAATTCCCAACATGTACTTGGTCTCACTCCAATAGATGGGTGAAACAAGCCATGGATGGAACAGTTCGAATAAGAAGTAGGAAGTCATACCACTATAAACCTCCACCGTCGTTGTCAATGCCAATAAATAGCTCATGAAATAATAGTATAATACACTATGTACCCACCGAACGAGGTTTTCGACACTATTTTGGAGTATATAGTTTTTATATGTTAGATTTTTTTGGCGCCTCTATTGATTTTTGGTTCATTTTGCAGATGAACAATTTCGTTGTAGTGAAAATACACATGTTGCGATAACTCGGGTTAAGCTTACATATAAATACTATGGTTATTTATGGTTCAACCTTGACCAAAATCAAAGATCCAATAAAAACATATAAAATTGTAATATTAGTCCAAAATAACCAATTGTATAATCTCGGTGACTGAAGCTAATGGTGCGCTAAAGAGAGATCACTACTTATTACAACATTACCACTTCGTAATAGTTTAAGTGTGACCCTGACGATAATATCAATTATTTGTGTAATGTTCTCCAATGTGAGTACAACATTTTGACAAAAATACACCGTTAACCTAAAAATCCGTTGTACTTGAAAACAAAATCATAAAGCTGCCCTTGTAATCACTCCCAAATCGCGACATCCGAGTTATCGCAACGTGTATCTTCACTACGGCGAAATTGTTCATCTGCAAAATGAATACAAAATTAATAGAGATGAATCTAACATATAAAAATTATATCTTCCAAATTAGCGTCGAGAACCTCGTGCGGTGGGTAGATGGCGTATTACTTCATAAACCATCTATTGGCATTGTCAACAACTGTGGGATGTTTATAGTGGTATGACCTCCTTCCTATTCGAACTACTCCAACTATGATTTGTTTCATCCGTACACCAGAGTAAGACCAAGTACTCGTTGAGAATTTACTTAACATGCTCTACGGAAAAAAATAAATATCAATTTCCACCAAGTATTTTCTTTGTGTTTAGAAAGAAATTGTGATAGGATTATAACTTTCGTAGATTCTGCAAATTCCTTTACTGATATTGGAACGTGAACAATCACGATTTGCAATCCACAGTTGTCCAATTGTCCAGCATCCAATGAAAATCTACACAGGGAATCAAAATGAGAGAATTATCTTGCTAATACAAGAAAAGAGAAACCCTAAGGAGCCGTTCTCTTTGACGTTTTTGGATAGTTTTCTGGTTTTGGTTTTCCAAAACAATGAAAACGTGTTCACTTGAAATGGCCATAATTGCACCACCACCACCAAAATCGCCACCAGAAACCCCCACCACCATAGCCAAAATTGCCACACTAGAAATACCTCCACCGCCCAGTCAAAATGTTTACCCAACCATAGCCACCGCCAAGTCGCGACACAATCATTGTCACTCGCAACCTAACTAACCCCCGCATCAAAGATCCTTGGTGAGAATTGAAATTTATTTATTTTTCGTTGTGCATGTCAAGTAAATTCTCAACAGGTACTTGGTCTCACTCCGGAAGACAGGTGAAACAAATCATGGATAGAGCAATTCGAATAAGAAGTAGGAGGTCATACCACTATAAACCTCTCCATGTCGTTGTCAATGTCAATAGATGGCTCATGAAATAATTCACCATCTACACACCACACGAGGTTTTCGGCGCTAATTTGAAATATATAATTTTTATATATTAGATTTTTTTTAGTGTCTAGATTTTTGGTTCATTTTGCAGATAAACAATTTCGTCGTATTAAAGATACACATGTTGCAATAACTCGGGTTAAGCATACATATAAATATTATGGTTCAACCTTGACCAAAACCAAAGATCCAATAAAAACATATAAAATTGCAATATTAGCCTAAAATAACGAAATGTAAAATCCCGATGGCTGGAGCTAATGTTGCGCTAAAGAGAGATCACTACAAATTACAGTATTACCACTTCGTAATAGTTTAAGTGCGACCTCTACGATAATATCAATTCTCCGTGTTATGTTCTCCAATATGACTACGACATTTTGACAAAAATACATCGTTAACCTAAAAATTCGTTGTACTTGAAAACACAATCATAAAGCTGCCCCTGTAATCACTCCAGAAATCAAGAACATCTTTGAGAAGACGGTCAACACCAATAAGAAGGATTGGGCAAAGAAGCTTGATGATGCTTTGTGGGCATACCGACCAGCCTTTAAAGCACCTATCAGAATGTCTCCTTACCGATTAGTGTTTGGAAAGGCATGTCATCTTCCTGAGCATAGAGCTTATTGGGCTATAAAAAGTTAAATTTTGATTTAAAGGCAGCAGGGGAACGACGACTTCTACAATTAAATGAGATGGATGAGTTCCGAAATGATGCTTATGAAAATGCGAAGATTTATAAAGAACAGACAAAGAAGTGGCATGACAAGCAGATTTTGAGGCGTGAGTTTATGCCTGGACAGTAGGTTTTACTATTCAATTCTCGACTCTTTCCGGGCAAGTTAAGATCAAAATGGACAGGTCCTTGTACAATTGACAAAGTTTTCCCTTTTGGAGCAATAGATTTGAAGGACAAGACAGGTAGTATATTCAGAATTAACAGCAGCCCATAGAATTTTTATTTTTTTCTGTCTTTCTTTCTTTTCTTTTACTTTTCTTTTGCAATTTGAATAATTTAGAGTTTGATGCAGGTTTGTTTAGCAGGAATACATGGCTGGAAATTGCAAACAGCAGCTGATTCACCATGTAACCTGGGGAGTTCCTTTCTTTTCTTCATTCTTTCTAACTTTTGAATTACAATGAGAACATTGTTTAGTTTAAGTTTGGGGGTGTAAACTCTCCCTAGAGCAATTTTTTTTCCACCCTTTTTCTTTCCTATTTGAATGCTATATTATTTAACTTGTGAGTCTGGAAGTTTAAGTTGTTGGATGCTCTTATTAAGCATGTATTTGAGTATGATTGAAGTTTCTATGACTCTGAAATTTGTGATTGAGGATAGGACACAGAAAAACTTTTAAAAATTTATTTGATGTCAAGCTGAGTTTTGTGTTTACCTTGATTTTAGATCCTTTGACCTTGAACATACTTGAGCACATGATCATTTTTTCTACTATCCTTGTTGTCATGTCATCATTGCATGACTAATTTCCCCTAGTCAACCCGCTTGAGCCTTGTGGTTACATAAGCCTTCATTTGTTCTTTTAACTATATCTCCCATTGTCGCTCTAAACCTGAAAAACCATGATTTACCCTTTACTATTTGAGAGAATTCTTGGTGGAAAATGTGGGTTGCTGAAAAAGTTTGCTGCTGGTGAAAGCTTGGAGATATAAGGTGGAGTGGTTTGACCATATTAAGGAAGCTACCGTTTTTATGCTCAAAAGAGGGCTTAAAAGATGTGAAGTTCTACAGCAAAAACAGGGCATGAAGTTAATGTTTGAAGTTATGTGCAGAATTTTCTTTGGCAAAAAAATAAATAAATAAATATGGGAAGAAGAAAAAGGAAGAGAGAGTCTCAGTTGAACCCTTTGTAAATTTTTTCATATTGTTTGTTTCCACCAAGTATTTTTTTTAGTTTGCTTAAATTTTTTCTAATCCTTTTCTTTCTTAGCCCTCACCTTGCGGCCTTTTCATTACAAACAGATTAAAGACCTTTTGGTCTCTATTTTTGGTGTTTGCCTACATTAGTGGAGAGGATTTCAGAAAATTGGACTTATGGGGTTAAAGTTGAGAGAATTCTTATGGTTTTAGTTGTTCTACTTTTATCTGAGTTTGCATGTGGTTAGGAGTTAATTTGACCATATCACACACACACACTCAAGGTCTTAGTTTTGGTTTGAAGTAACCTCTTCACTCTTTCTTGACAGATTGCTAAATTGCCGACTGTTTTTCTCTGCTGCTATCTTTGATTTGCAAAGAGTAAGATGAGTAGTAATGAAATATTATTCAGATCATTGCTTGGTGAGTGATGAAACTTCTCCATGGAGTGTAGTTGACGCTATCTATAGTAGTCTTTTGTTTCTTTTTCTTTTTATTTGAGGAGAGACAATGTTTGAAGCTTGGGGTGTTATTCTTACATTTTATAACTTCTTAACTTTAAACGTTAGTCCAAATTTATTTGTTTTTGTCAGTTTTAGACTTCATTGTGGTCATTTAAATATTATTTCAGATTAGAAGAAAAAGAAGACCCAAATATTAGCAGCCCACCTTGTTGGATAATAAAGCCCAATTGCTATGATGGCCCAACAATCAGCTCATCAGGAGGTTGCCTAGAGTTGACGGACTCTCTCATGTGGGGATTAACAAGAAGACACCGATTTTAAAAGGAGACAAGAAATTGGGAGAAAGAAGAAGATAAGGGAATTTGAAATCAAAGAAAAAAAGGGGGCGGCTGGAATTTAAAAAAAAAAAAGAGCAGCTTTGGTGATATATACCTACGCACAGAAGAAGCCGGCAACTGGGGGAGAATTCAAAAAAAGAAAAAGCAAACTGGAAAAATTGAGGGCTGAAAGAGAGACAGCAAAGTAGGAAAAATTATTATTGGTTGGTTCGTCAAAGAGCCAACCATTACTATTTTCCTATTTGATTTTCTTATTCGAGCAACTAAGATCATGTTGATTTGGGTTATTTAATTTCCAGCATGAACTAAGTTTCTTTTACTTCTAGGAAAATGATGTAATCTAGTTTCAACTATGCTTGCCTTTCTATGCTAAACTGAAGTAATTTCCAATTATGTTTGTCTGATTTATGCTTCTAATTAACTGGCCATTAATTAGATGATTTGGCTCTTGTGATTTGCTTTCCAAAGAGGGAATTATATGATAGACCATTGGGTAATTCAGCATAGGTAATTATAAAATTGAAAGACTTATAATAACTTGTGTAGTGTTAAGAGACAAATTACTGAACTTAATGCTTTCTTCTTTTATTAATGCACACTCTTGTGTAAACTAATGTTCAAGAATTGATCCAATTGTCTATCGAAAGAAGCTTTTGGATGGTTTAGAAGGTCCTACTAACAGGCTTAGAAGGTTACTTTCTTTTAGTTAGAAAAGTAAAGTATAGTGAGGGACTAAGTGAAATCAATTTCCTAGAAGTTCTTTTTTTCTAATTGATTCTCCACCAAACAATTCCTTAGGTTACTCTCTTCTTTTTTCTAGATAAAGCTGAGATTAGTATAATTGCGATACTTGTCATAAATGAGTTATCAATCCCTGAGGACGACACTCTTCTCATCATTTTAATATAAAACTACAATACTGTGTACTTGCAATTGTGTATGATCAAATTTAATACAGTACATTAATACAGGTCTCATGACTTCAATTCGATATCTAGGCACGCTTGGCTAAGCTTAAATGTTAGTTAAAACTTAAAATTACTGTTTTAGTAATTTTTAAATTGTTTATATTTTTCTTACTTTTAAATAAAAAATGAAATAATTGTTACTTTACTAACATAATCAGTCATTTAAATTTTATTTTTCAAAAACATAAAATACATTTATTGTGAAACTTTAATTTTCTTGTGAGCACTAAACTTAAACGGATGTAAAAAGTGTCCATCCAATTAAATTGTACTTTTCTTTTAACTAGCAAACTTTTAATAAATCATAAGCAATCAGCCAACATGGCGTGGCAATTTCAAACAATATTCATTGGGATCAATCTTCTCAAGAAGTTCAAACGGACCAACATTGCACGAAGATAACTTCTTGTTATATTCATGTGCAGGAAATGGTTCTTAGTCAACCACTTCAGAATCTAAATGCTGAAGCTTGAGATCATCAAGCCAGGGCCATACGCGTGTTTCGTGAGATCTGAGGCGAACTTCAGAATTTGGACCCCTAAGTCATAGCAGACAATCCTCTTTTTTCTTTGAAAAGAGTCTTACGAAACTAAATTTGTTTAACTTAAATTCAACAATAAAGCAACAAATAAAACTAAAATATTCAAAATATTTATTTTGCAATTAAGTAACAATACGAAAATGTTTTAACCGTTCATCTTTATCCATACTCTGCAAATGTGCATAACAAACACGAGACAGAAACAAAACTGTAAAACTCACAATAAATGTATCATTGAAAGAGGCAAAGATGTGAGCCCCATCCCTGGTAGCGGGTCCAAGGGTAACATTTTCTTCCTTGGGCTCTCCGGTCTTTCTCTTCGACTATTGACCGGAAATACAATGATAAACAAGACAGGAATTAATGGGCACACCCACAAATGATTAAACAACGCCGCCAAAACCCCATTATTCACATTGCAAAGAATAAAAAAATAAAGTGCCTTGATTTAAATTATTTTGCCAAAACATATTTTTCAACAAACTTACCACCTGCTTGAGGAAAATCAAACTTTTTCGGCCAATTTTCACATTATTTTACTAAACAAACAATCAAAAATACCTTCGAAGTTTGAACACATCCGAAGCAAGTGTCCAATGAAATGGCTATTCTATCAGCATTATAAACAAATCCGTAATACTATCAAAATGTGATTATGCGAAAGGATAAAAACGTGTCGGAATCAGACGGCGACGAGCTTACCATGGCTTTGATTAAATCAGCAACCGCGTAATGGGCTGAAGCTGCCTTTTGAAACCTAGAACGCTAGTAGTGGAAGCCGGTGATGGATAATGAAACCGTAGTCAGTAAATCATCCAAAAAGGAAGAGACCCTTTATACTCAACAACAAGAACCAATATTAAGCCATTATAAGTTAGGTGGAGCCTTTAATTGAAAGGAATTGCTGCACTTTGTCCCACTGCCCTGTTCCCAGCTTGTTCCCAGCTTGTTCTGCCATGCAAATAACGCCTCAAATTAATCAATTTCATATCACCGGGAGCGGGAGAAGAGAAAAAAAAAATAAAAAAAATTTACTCAGTTCAGGTATATCTTTGCCCAAATGAGCAGTAAAACATTAAACATCTAATTTCAATGATAAACAATTAAAGACTGGTGAATGTTAATACTACTGCTAGCAGAAAAGAATCTTTAGTTCAAATTTTTAACTATTAGAACCTTTAATAGATGGAGCAGAAAAGAATCTTTAGTTAAAATTTTAACTATTAGAACCTCTAATAGATGGAGTTTTTGATGCTGCAGCTTGCAATGCCAAGAATAATGCCCACGACAGTCGGAAGAAACTCAGGCGGAGCAGTGGAGGCGGTGCTATGGAGGCGGAGCAGTGGACGAAAGTCACGAAACGACGCAGTTGAGGCGGACGGACCGGAGACTTGGGAGTTGAAGTTGTTTCACTTTCATACTCTGTTTTAGGTTACTTTTATTTTTAAAAAAAATAATAATAAAGAAAAATTTGCCCTCCAAAATTCTGAGCCTGAGGCGGAGGCCTCTTGGGCCTCCCCTCAGGTCCGGCTCAGCATCAAGCAGGCATATTTTTCTTTCTTTGGGAACATTCAAAGTTAGCAGTGCCATGAAATCCTCCAAATAGACGTTCTGATCCCACATTAAAGCTAAACCCTAACTTGGAAGGATTCCCAAAAGGTCCATGTTCTCCCAAATTGGTGACAAATGTTATTGAGTTTATCTGAATGCTGCTGTCGGGTGTAGTTATACAATGTATATTTGCTGGAATTGGTACCGACAACAGAAATAAGATACTTTGCTGGATAGCTGAACTTCACCTGTTTAAGATTGACCAAAAAAAAAATTACTAACATGGTTGGTGGTATAAATTTTAAAGGCACAAAGCCAGGAATGAATATATTAATTTGGTACCAGACCGTGTCTGTCAAACGACACCTAGGCTCCAATGCTATTCATTTTCACTGGGGTTACAACCCCAGTTTAGATAGCTCTAAATGATAGGTTACATGAAATGTCACTTATCATTTAATCTCATATTAATGCAATTTAGATTGGATTGTAACCCCAGTAGGGATGAATAACATTATTCTAAACTATATCTCTCTATATATATAGGGGGGAGAGAGAAAGAGTTGGTTATTCATATGCCCATGTAATTAAGAAAATAATGCGTTCAGTTCTAGAGGTTCACGTATGGTATCAAATGGGTTTCGGGCATGTATAGGTATAGAAAAATCTTTACTAGCTACTTAAACCCCGATTGGTTTAGTTACAAATTAAATTTTGATAAAATTTAATAAAATGTGTAATTGAAAAGTTAATAAAAATTATGAATTCCATGAAACATGTGATTAAAAATAAGTTTGGAGAAAAATAAATTTTAAAAAATGTGAGTTAAACATGGGCTAAGTTTATTACTTCTTGGGATTAATTCTTATCAAGTGTTAATATATTTTGAATTTTTGGAACGTCTTAAATATAACAATAAGGGAATGTTTGGTACACCGAATGGAATTAAGATAGGGAAGATAGTATTAATATGCACTAGGAGGGATTGTTTTTATACGGTATTTGATGTTACATCACAATAGAAGACTACATAATTATTTAAGAATAAATAAAATTATTACAATATGAATAATCTAATATATAAATGTTGTATTATCTAAAAAATCCTTAAAAATTAGTAATATAAAATTACAATCAATCAACATATTAAAAAATCATTGTATCCTTGTCTCTATCAAACAACGTGAATCATATAAACTATATTAAGACCCCATTTTTTCTCATTATTTTAAAACATTGTTTGCTACACTAAGATTTTCTACAACACATTCGCCCATTAAAATATTCTACACACAAACCAATAAAATTATTTTAGATTTTAACCATACATTCTCTCAAAAGTCTATTCATTACTCCATTTCTTCTATAATAATGAGAGACAAACACACACCAACTAGTTAATTCTTGAAACAATTTTTTTTTTTTGATAGATAATCTCTTAATTTTATAAATTAAAAACAAAAAATAATACAAAAGGACTGCATTATCAATTTAAACAAGATAGAAACGATAAAAATTCAGGCAACCCTTCTATCAGGCTAATAGTTGCAGTCTTAAACCAACTATACAAAGTGAA
>CAIGRE010309864.1:0-12689 GCA_903798275.1 Fraxinus angustifolia subsp. syriaca
TTTGCGAAACGGGCTTGATAGACAACCCACTAAATTCACTTTGTGCTGTTAGGGAGAATCCCGTATGAACATTGTGTGACCACATATATATAGAGATGGGCCGAATTTAACTCATTTTGAGCTCCACAATCTTTGATAATACCAAATTTTAATGGAAAAACAGATGGAAATCAACAGGGGGCCAATAGTGCTACAAAAGTATAACTAGGGATCACTTTCATATAGTGGTAATAAGTTGGTGGCTAATGGTGCTATTGTTTCAATACAAAATAATCTAGAGCACGTTAGAGAAAATATGAATGAATACTTTCATTCATTCTGAAATAAATTTTCTCGACTCAAAAGTCTTTAAACCTGTGTATACGCAATCTCGGTGGCCCAATGGAAAATCAATGGACTTCTATAATTTTGTTCATGCATAGCTAAAACTACATGGGGATTGTTATTAATTATCAAAGATTTTCTCCAATGGACGGAGACCAATAGAAATACAAGTCAAGTCTATGATTTGATTGTTTTTTGTACTTGAAAAATTACTAATACTGGGAAATGTGAAAGAAAAAAAAGGTCCAGGAATTCATAAGCAGTATCAAGTGTTCTTCCTCAACATGGCACCTCAATTCATTTACCTCTTCTTTCTATCACTCTTTGCAGTACTTGGATCAAGTGCTCAAAATGAATGCCAAGTCGAAAACTGCTCGCAGCATGGCCCTGCCATCCGGTTCCCCTTCAGGCTTAGAGACCGCCACCAACAGCACTGTGGCTACCCTGGCTTTGAACTTCACTGCAATCAAAACAATGATACAGTCTTGGAATTACCTTTTCCGGAGAAGGCAACAATAAATGAATCTAACCTTCCATTTTCGGTTCAGTTTGCCATTGACCATTGAAGAAATCGACTACAAAAATCAATTCATCGAGATATCTCAAATCTTTGGCTGCTTTGCAGGATTGCTTCCACTTCTAAATTTGACCGCATCTCCATTCCAATTCCTATATGCATATAATAACTTCACTTATTTCAACTGTTCCAAAATCAATCGATATAACAATGACTATCTAAACCCCGTACCCTGCCTCAGCAGTAAGGATTATGATGTTTATGCAGTTGGGTCCAATTATCCACTATATGAGTTGCCCCTACAATCCTGCAGCAAGATGTTTGACCTTCGTGAATCCATACCTTGGGGTGTATTTTACAGCTATCTGCTCCCTATTACTTTGGAATGGTCCAGACCAAATTGTACATATTGCGAATCCATTGGCAAACATTGTAGATTGAAGAATGACAGTTCAATCTTGCATGATACTGAATGCTACAACAGCAGCAGCAAACCAGAAGGTAACTCCATGGCATATAATACATTTCGTGTAACAGAAAATGAGTAAAAAAGAAAGAGAAGGGAAAACACGCACAGAAGATTTTGCTAGAAGCTTAATCCACGTGATTGAATATGAGTTACTTTTTAGGGAATTTGAAACTTGAAATAATTTCATCTTCTTATCCACGTGATTGAATATGAGTAACACAAATTTCTAAAGAGAATTGGGAGTCAAGACTCATATTTATTTTTTATTGTGGGTTGAGAAACACCTTTCTCACAATAAATTATATAAAATGGGTGTTTTATCCATGAAATTGTGGTGTATGTAACAATAAAAGAAAATAATTGAATAAATACAAATATATAAGTGTAAGTTATTTATGTCATTTCATTTATGATTATTTTAGTAAATAAGAAAAATATTTAAAACTATGGCATATCAAATAAAAATAGTGTGGCAATATAACCGACCTTAATTGATGGGTCCTCCAAAATTAGGATCTATTCTAGAATATCTATTACGATCACTTGATTTAAAAGCATAAATTGTTACATGAGCTCACATTTATATGATTTAAATCTTATTTTTTAATTTGAGAAACTGCCCATGCATTTTGAAGTATAGACTTCAACGAAAAACTATCTAGACTTGTGACACTCTAATATCTTTTTCTCAAATTTGTTGCTTTTTTGAGTCTATAGATAGATGTGTACTACATGGACACGTTCCATTTCTCGAAAGCAAGGTGCCATGGAAACCACTTATAGGTATATTCATGATAACCCGAGTACAAAACATAGTTACATTCGAAATTACTCATCCACTTATCATATTTCTCGATAGTTCCATGCCCCTTTTTTGGACGTTTCAAGGATGAGAAGGAGATTAGCCCATGTTTGGAGTAGATTAAAATAAGATTTTTAGTAATTTGTATAAAAATTGATGAAATGTGTGATTGAAAAGTTTTGGGTAAATATGTGGTTAAAATTAATTATTGATATTAAATTGAAATTAAAATCTGATTTTCATCTACACCAAATCTTTTAGTAGATAAAATTATTAAAAATGCTGCAACATACATCCAAAGGCATAGACTGATTTTCTATCAGTTCCCATGTTCTCATTTAAGATATTGCTTTTGTCTTGTTTCCTCTATTTCTTTTATTTTTATATATAGATTTCTTGTTAGTCTGAAGAGTTAATCATAAGCAAGAGAAATTAACAGTTGACTTTCACATGTTTTGTAGGTCCAGTGCCAAAACTAAGAGTTGCGGGTGAGAATTTATGCTGACTTTTAACTTCTATTGTGAATATAAAGAATGTAACATTTTATGGTGAAAGAAACTCATTGCTTTGTATACAGGTGAAGTACTTGGTCCTCTGCTTGCTGTGTTCCTTGCTATCGCATCATATTGGATTTATAGATCAATCAAATTGAAAAAAGAGAGTGAACTGAAAATTGAGCAATTCTTGGTGGATTACAAGGCACTCAAGCCAACAAGATATTCGTATGCAGACATAAAGAAAATCACGGATAACTTTTTCGAAAAACTTGGTGAAGGAGGATATGGATCAGTTTACAAAGGAAAGTTGTCTAATGATGTTTTTGTTGCGATCAAGATCCTCAATCATTCTAAAGGGAATGGAGAAGATTTCATCAATGAAGTGGGCACAATAGGTAGAATCCACCATGTCAATGTTGTTCGTTTGGTTGGATATTGTGCCGATGGTTTTAGACGAGCTCTTGTTTATGAGTTTCTTCCTAATGATTCACTTCAAAAGTTTATATCTTCTGAAAAACAGAGGTGTAAGCTCGGGTGGGAGAAGTTGCACCAGATTGCAGTGGACATAGCCAAAGGAGTCGAGTATCTTCATCAAGGGTGTGAGCAGAGAATCCTTCATTTTGATATTAAACCAAATAACATATTGCTGGATGACAACTTCAATCCAAAGATATCAGATTTTGGTTTATCAAAATTGTGTTCCAAGGAGCAAAGTATTGTGTCCATGACTGTAGCAAGGGGTACAATAGGTTATATTGCGCCAGAGGTTTTCTCAAGAAACTTTGGGAATGTTTCTTATAAATCTGATGTTTATAGTTTTGGGATGTTGATTCTTGAGATGGTTGGAGGATTGAAAAAAAATGATGTTGGTGGGCAGGACAAAAGTCAAGTTTATTTTCCAGAATGGATTTACAATAAACTGGAGCATGGAGAAGAAATAGCTATCCAAATTGAGAAAGAAGGCGACAATAAGATTGTTAGAAAACTAACAATTGTGGGACTTTGGTGCATTCAGTGGTATCCAGTTGAGCGACCCTCCATGAAAGTTGTAATTCANCCTCCATGAAAGTTGTAATTCAAACGCTTGAATCAGAAAAAACTCCTTCCATGCCCCGTAACCCATTCTCTTCCACAAATGGAACGCAAAATGCAACAAATGCACGTGGAAGAATATTTAGCAGCGAACTTGAAATCATTCCAGGATCCGAGTGATGGAGTGAGGGCGTTAAATATTGAAAACTGTTCGACTGCTCCATAACATTTAAGATTTGGTTTTGCAAGTAGAAGTATGTCGGACAGNGAAAACTGTTCGACTGCTCCATAACATTTAAGATTTGGTTTTGCAAGTAGAAGTATGTCGGACAGATAGTACTTTGTATCCGATACTATGTAATAAACATGCATCAAATATTTAAGATCTCAACTTCATAGGCAGAAGGATGATCATCTTCCATTATGTTGGCTATGTTATGAATAAGAAACTAAAACATTTTTCGTAGTTTTTCTTTTTTACTTTATGAATTTGGGATGTTGTAAATTCAAAATGTAAAAGCTAACCACTATCGAAATCACACATATAAAAAGCATCTTTAACTGTGTCTTTCTTTGCATATATATTACGACTTCAACATTTAGAAGGCATAGAGTTTTCTATAATAGACAAAGCTTTTGAAGAGGGATGGATGGTACCACGACCTCCCCTGAAGAGAACCGAGTATTTTTCTGCTTATATAGAGTTGTACTTCACTTGGTTGTGTGGGTATTACAAGAAAAGAAGCTATCATTATTGGAAGTGAACCTGCCGTTTTAGCTGCTGCTGACCAGTTAAATAAAATGGGTCAAAGGCATACTGTGATTGTGTTTGAGCGTTCCAACAGAATTGGTGGTCTTACGATATGTGGGGGTGCCTAACATGAAGGCCGATAAAGTCGGTTAACCTCGTGGAAAAGGAAGGTGTAACGTTGTCGTAAATGGTAACGTTGAAATGGATCCTGCATACTTGATCGATCAGCTTCGTGAGGATCATGTTGCTATCATTTTGGCTGTAGAAGCCACAAAGTCAATGGGAGCAATTCTTATTGCAAAAACTTCACTCACAATAGCAGTGCCAAGTGGCCCTAAGAAATCTGAATGGAATTGGGAAATTTACGCATAAGCTAATAAAATACAAGTTTCCAAACTACTATTCAAACTCTTTTATTCAAAAAATACTGCATCTTCTAATTATTTTTTTCTATAATAACGGAATCCACATACTTTATTTTAGGTAACTACTCCCTTCAGAAGCACTCCAATTTCTTTCACAACCTGAGGAACTAGTAGTCAAACCAACTATCCTTTTTGCTATTGTGGGTTTTATTTTAAAAAATGGAGAAAATTGGGCCCCTTAAAATCTGGGCCTGATGCGCGTCTAGGAACACATAAACAAGCATTAAGCGGTCAACATTATCGTTGACCGCTTAATTTCCACTTAGGCTTAAGGAGAATCGTATGTTGACCACTTAATTTTCACTTAGGCTTAAGGAGAATCGTATGTTGACCGCTTAATTTTCACTTAGGCTTAAGGCAAATCATTTTCATCACGCTTCCCGCCTAAATGCACTTTTTAGAACATCGTTACATTGTATCCGTTGGCTTGGCTCCTGGAAGGAAAGACAGGTCAAAAAACTCCATTTTCGAGATGACATGTAGTAGGTATTTCATGGTCTATTATTTTCGTTTTTCTATGAAAAATATTTTGAGTTTATTGCATTTGTTTCACAAATTACTATGGTAGTAGCATTTTGTTTTTTCAATATTGGCTAAACTTGAAAAATAATTCATGAAATCAGATTATGTTATTTTACTCAATAACAGTCGTGCAATGTAATTTATTATTTTTCTTTTGATTTGGTTTCATGGTTGTAATATTCTATATTTAGAATTTTGTAGAATTATTCTTTTAAATCAGGATATCAGCCTTCAATTTTACAGGTACCACATATGTTACAATAATATGTTGAATTTGTGATTGCTAACATTATATGTTACAATATCCGCTAGATTACATCTCTTGTTATATTTATCATATGATATGCAATATAAGTAAATTTAACAGAACCGTTATTTTTCGTTAGAATGTCACACTAAATAAATTTATCCGTCATATCTATTACAATGAGTTACTTATGAGCCAATTGTTACTTTCTCTAATGGATTAAGAGGACAATGATATGCCACATCTACCAAAAATTGTTCAAAATTGATTTGTTTATCGTACAACATTTTATTTTATTTTGAATAGAAATGTTGCAATGAAGTTGTGAAATAAATTATAATGTTACCATGAATTCAATAACACAATATGTAACTTTGATTTACGGATTTTTTTAAGAGTTAAATACCATATGTAGCATCAAGATTAAAAGGTTGCATTATCCTTTACATTGTATGTCACATTTCAAAGCGGAATTTGTGACCTAATTATGGACACATTGTGGTCAATTTTTTATTTTATTTTATTTTATTTTTTTTTTTGGTGCCCATTCAATATTTGCAGGCATGGAAAATGGCTGGAATTCTCATCCCAATAGTTTCCTCATTTTCTTGTATCTCGGGAGGGTTAAGAAGCGAGTCGCTTCGATGACATATTCTATTTGTTCTTTTCATGTAAATTTTAGCTGATAGCACTGCTAGGCTACGATACATTGAAAAACTTGTAGTTATTACCCAAAAATTTTGAACTTGTAAATTTTTTTTTTTATTATCAACTTTTGACTAGAATTTTAGTGTTAAACGGTAAAGATTTCACATTAGCATTATGGATTAGATCAAACCCTTGTTTGGTAGGGATTACAATCCAGATTTTAATATAAATTAATATCAACAATGAATTTAAATCATATATTTCAAGGTCCCAAAACTTTTCAATTTCTCGACGCTCCTTTACCCCTATAAATAGTAACGTTGAAATAAAAAGGAATCAATAGTATTTTAAAATTTAAATGTGTAGTGACCATAATATCCACATTAAACAATTGCAATGAACTTACGAGCACAAGGTCCAGCCTAGCCCGATGCCAAAATGCAAGGGCGTTTATGTGTCAATTCCCTTTTTTAAGTAAAAATTACATTGGTTTTAATATTTTGTTAGTATAGCTGAAGAAAATAAATGAAAACTTATCTCATTCAAAGACATGAAATGAAATGGAGTCTAGAAACAAAGAGGGAGAACTCGTGGTCTCATCAAGAATTTGGTCATCATGTGTTGCATAAGCTGTAGTCTTCTTGTAATTCTACTAAAATTTGATGCTCAGTGTAGAATGAAAAACTATTAGCCATCATCTTACTGGGATAGTAGGATGTTCATATTCATTTCAACAAAATGCCCGTATGTCACTTCATCATAAGACAACAATAATTGAAAGATAAAAAAACTGATGAGGGGATATATTTGTGGGAGATTTCATTATAAGAAAATGACTATGAGATATAATAGTAGGATGTGAACTTGGTGAAACTGTCGTGGGTTGACTTACCTGTTGCGTTATTTCTCTCACCACAATTTGATGTAGGTGATTTGCCTATGAGATTATTTCTTCCACGAATTATTAATGAGCACGAATTAAGAGAATCAGATCCACGGAATTTCCAACAAATACAACAAGATGAGGAAACTTTCCATGAAGATGACATTATTTTTTTGCCAAACTTTTTGGATACAAATGTTGAACTCAAGAAAATTCCAATTAAAGAAGAAGAGTATGAAAAGATCAAGAAATTAATCATAGCAGGTCAAAAAGAATCAGTAGCATTCAAAGAAGATGAAATTAACATGTAATCCCTTGACTTTATCGTCTGCTCAAAAATTGAATTTGTGATTAAACCATGTGAGGAGATTGAGGTGTATTGAATTCGAAATGCGTGATGAGGAGAAGTCATACTACTTTCCATGAATATGACATTATTTTTTTGCCAAAAATTTTGGATACAAATGTTGAACTCGAGAAAATTCCAATTAAAGAAGAAGAGCATGAAAAGATCAAGAAATTAATCATAGCGGGTCAAAAAGAATTAGTAGCATTCAAAGAAGATGAAATTAGCATATAATCTCTTGACTTTATCGTTTGCTCAAAAATTGAATTTGTGATTAAACCATGTGAGGAGATTGAGGTGTACATTATTGAATTCGAAATGCACGATGAGGAGAAATCATACTACTTGGAGCAAGGAAATGTTAAAACTTGGAGGAAAGTTATAATATGTAACAAAGTCAAATTGAGCAAGCTAAGCTATACCTCCAAAGCCATATTCAAATCAAAGTACCATGAAACACTTGTGCAAAGGTCGATCTCGATACTATAAATCGAGTGCTTAATGGGAGGCAACCCATTTTTCTATCCCTTTTTCCATATTTTGATTAATTCTTGAATTACAAGTAGTTTTAGGAATTGCATTAATTTAGAAATTCATGTATTTAAACAATTTTAAACACATTTTAGGCACTACTTTTGAGACTTGCATTAGTAACTTAAGCATGTTTACTTATTGAGTTCATTTTATTTCTGCTCATCGTTAACATTCTAGCATTACATTAAGCTCACATTGATGTGATATGCATTCTTAAGGTTCCATATCTCTCTCTCTCTCTCTCTCTCTCTCTCTCTCTCAGAAGGATTTCTTCAATCTTTCCTTCCTGGTTTGACACTCTGCTTTTGCCAATTCCATTGATTTATTTTCTGAGCTTTCTTGATTCTCTGTCAATCAATTCATAATCTTGGTATTTTTTTCATTTTCTCTGTTTTAATTACCTGTTTTTGGTTTTGATTATTTGATTTATCATCTAAAATTATGGGTTCGATCATCCTTGAAATATTTTGTGTAATTACTTGTTTTGGGTTTTGATTATTTGATTTATACATGTTATCTGTTTTGGATGGAATTGTGGTTTTCGATTAATTGTAAATGTAATTCGCTTCTTGGATATGTATTTGTTTATGGATTTTTTTTGGACATTCAATTAACAAGGTTGTGTCCGCTATTTGATTTTTTTTTCTATACATGAAGACAAGATGTGATCTTTCTAGGTTGTCAACGAAATGAGGTGGGAGGAATTGAAAGTTCTTAACATTACTTGTTTGTTTTTCCTCTGCTATGTTTTTAATAAAGAATCGAAAATTTGTTCATTTTTTCTCTGCTCAAATGTGTAACGAAAAAAAATTATAAACCACCATTCTTCTTTAATTATTATTCGACACTCTTGGTGGTTCGCCATCCTTCATACTGACTTTTTAAATAGTTTCTTATGCATTATATTCCCTCTTTTGGCTTTTGAACGATTGAGACTCCATATAATGTTAATGTTCGTATTACATTTGAAGTTTTTTTTTTTTAGTGCGAAATATGAAAGGAGGATGGGGAGGACTATGGGAAGGGATTTCGTATCGATGTTTCGGAGTTTATGATTAGAGCCAATATCTTCCCTCCTTTCTATTTAGACAGACTAATGTGCTCACGTGTTCGGATTCCATAGTAAGCCCAAGTAATATATAGTGTTGATAGTCTTTTAGGTGATCCTATTTGGTTGTGTTGTTAGAGCTTTATTTGTTGATTTATGGGTTTCTGGTAATACCCACTACTGTGTAAATATTTAATTTGTGTTCTTGATTCCACTCTTTGTTTCCTCTTAATATTGGTTAGCACTCCAATCATTGAAGTCCTTTTCTTGACTAATTTTATGACTTCGGGTGAGAATTCTTAACAATGATTACAATTATTTTTGTTCAACATTTTCATGTTAAGATATTTATTCACTCACTTTATTCTGTTTTTGACTTCCATGGAGAATTCTTGATTTTTTATTTTTGCTCGCTAGCCAGTCTAAACTTGTGAAAATGAAACCAGTACGCAAAAGTGAATTTAATCCCAAAAGTAATATCATTCCAGTTGTCTCAACAATTTCATTAACTAGATCAAATTGGAGTATTATGTTAGCGAATTTGATTTGTATTCAGTATTTTTAGTCGCGACATTGATAGTCATTCATATATGTTTGTTTTATATTAAAAGGGCTAAACTAATTATTTGTGTCTTGTTTAGTTATAATATATAATTTACAAGGTTTTTCTATTAGATTTAAATTTAATATGTGGTAGTAGGTAACATGGCTACAACAAGGAATCAACATAGACGCTAACGACAACATTTGGGTTTATTTTGGACAATGATCATGCAAGAGATTGTGAGATATAACGCTATTAGGCGTCGTGAACGACATTCCCTAGGGCTCCTCATAGAAATTGGGATTCTAAAAGAGAAATAACACTAACACGGGTGTTTGGAACAAGTGATAGAACTATGGATTAGTTGATAGTAAATACTTAGGATGAAGATAGGTTCTTTTCAAAAATCATGTGCTTGTTTGAGAACATATGGATTAGTTGATAGTAAATATGTTCGAATTGAGGAACAAGTGGCAATTTTTTTGCACACGGTCAGGCATGACCAACGTAATCGAGCTGGATGTTTTATTTTCTTCAAATCTGGTCAAACATTAAGTTTTTACTTCCATAAGGTCTTACATGATTGTCTTGGACTGTATAGAGATGTTGTGATTAATGCCAATATTCATAGCTCACCATATGAGAAGGAAAATGTAAAGCCATGGTACTCATTTTTCAAGGTTAGGAAAGTACATATTGCAATATATTTCTTAAAAGTTCAATATTCTAATGTTTTGAAAGTATTCTTTTTTAAAGGATGCTGTAGGGGCAATAGATGATACACATATTGCTGCGAACGTCCCATTAGAGGAGCAAGCTAGGTACCGAAATAGAAAGCAAGTGATTTCTTAGAATGTTTTAGTAGCTTGTACATTTGATATGAAATTTACTTATGTGTCTGCTGGTTGGGAGGGATCCGTACGTAATGGTCGATTGTTAAGGAGTGCAATATTATGCCAAGGACAAAAGCTAGCAATTCCTTTTGGTAAGTTGTATCCCTATTTTGAAATCCAATTTCTCGTACAAATGACAATAATTAAATAATAACTATGTCATGGACAATTCTTTAATAGGTAAATATTATCTTGTCGGTGCTGGCTTTCCATTGGTTCTGGGGTTTCTTGTACCATACTGTAGTACTCGATATCATCGTAGAGACATTGAGGGTCAACGTCATGAAAGTAGCAAGGAATTGTTTAATTTTCAACATTCATCTCTACGTAATGTTATTGAGAGGACAATTGGTTTGCTTAAAAAAAGATTTACATATTTGAGACATCAACCCTACCACGACATTGACACACAAGCAAAGATTGTCCTTACTTGTTCTGCCGTCCACAACTTCTTAAGAATTGATGATGTAGAAGATGTTTTTGATGAGGACTTAGATAGTAGCGATGATGAGGTTAACCCTACACATGTTGACGTACCAGAAGAAAAATCTGAATGCTCAAATATCTTTCATAGTTCATGAAGCATGGTCTAATATGAGGAATACAAGTGTTGATTTAATGTGGGCTGATTATCATCCCAACCAGAATGCAACAATTGATTTCGATTGAATATGGTTTTTTAGTTATGTACTTTAATAATGGACTTAAACTTAGACAAAATTTCATATTTATCTATTGTTGACATTGAATACATATTGTTCTATGTAATTTTTAATCATGACCTTATGTAATGATTGAGATAAGGTTGCTACAATTTTAAATGTTGTAATTGAAATTGCTGTTATTGGAGACAAATTGCTAGATATTTATTTTTTACATGTTCTTATGTAATGGTTAGCTATAAAATTTTAATCTTGCAATATAGATTTCATGGCACATAATCGACAAAGCTCTTCGGTACCTTTTCAAGTTCCTCGACCAACCACCCATTCAAATGTGGAGGAACTAAGCTCAACCCAAGTGGATCCTAATTCTAGGACTCGACATGTATGTTGGAGTGATACAATGGATGGTTGTTTGATAACTGCACTATTGCATCAAGTGTTGTCTAGTCACAAAATGAGTGACAATGGCTTTTCATCATTTCATGTGTCCAAAGCAATTGACAGCGTATACAACGGATACGGAGTCGTGGTGTCAGATAAAAATGTAAGGGCACGATTGAAGACTATCAAAAAAGAATATGTTGAAGTTCGCCAGTTGTTAAGTATGAGTGGTTTTGGGTTGGATCCTAGCACATGTCATGGCTGATATACTAGCTTGGGAGGAGTATCTGAAGGTATTAAATTTCATTGACCAATGAAGTTATTAGTCATTACAATTTAGTAGCGTATTTTCTTTTGGACATTCACTACGTATATAACATATCTCTATTTTTTGTAGGGAAAATCGGAATTCGGAAAGTGAAGGACGAGAATTTGTCCTTGTTATGATGATTTGGAGGCTATCTTTGGAAATGATTCTGCTACAAGAGATCGCGCTGTAATCGGCAATGACAATTTCTCCCCCATTCATGGTATGTAAAATATCGTAAATAATAATATATACGATTTATATTATATAAAAGATTCTAAAAAGCTCTTTTTTTTTTTAAAGATGAAAATGTGAATGAAGTTGATGGTCAAAATGATTACATGGATCAAAGCGAAGTTCGTGCTCCTAAGCATAACATCGAAGGAGGAACCAACAAAATTCGACGTCGATGACCCAACCCAATGATGAGAGTCTCATTGCCCTATTGAGCATTGTCGAATCGTCTAAAAAACTGCTAATGCTATGGAGATTCAAGCTACGTTAGATACGCTAAACCACATCAATTAGTAATTGCTCTAGAAATATTACAATGCATGAACTTAGACAAGTGTGACGTAATGCAAGTCTTGAAAGTATTTCAGTCGGATAAGAGCTAGAGTATTTATTAGCTTGACTGATACAGAATTCATGCGGTATATGGTATATGAGAAGCTCGGCCGTGATCCACCTCCACTACTTTAGGATAGCGTACTTGGATAATTTAACAACCATATGTAAAAGTATGATATCTATGTTGGTTTGAATTGCTACTTTTTTACAATAGAGATTTTTTGGTTTTTTTTATTTGTTTTATTTGATCTGTACTATACTGGACAAACTCTGTTCATTATTCA
>CAIGRE010309962.1:0-14922 GCA_903798275.1 Fraxinus angustifolia subsp. syriaca
GCAATTCTTTTCGAGGTAGGCTATGATACCATGACAAAATTAGGCTGAATCTCTTTCCCGTTTTCGGGTCCTTCCATTAAATAGAGAGTTGTGTACAATCATAATATGGTAATGATCTAAATATGGTAACAAGATAAATTACAATATTGTACAATTATGATAAACGTAATCTCTGTGATCTTCAATTGTATTGACAAGCTCATGCTAAACTGAGGTCAAATTTGCAAGATCAGCTCGTACTTATGACCACCGTGGTTTGAGGGGATATAATGATTGTAGATTCCTTACACACTGTCAAAACATTCAATCAATTAATAACATTTGGAAGGACTTACGTCAGCGCCCACCATTTCCACCAATAGCTTCATTCTCTAATCAGTTCATTAATTCCTGGAGACCCCATTTAAGGTAACTTCATGAGAAACTAATGGAGCCGACCTCAACAACCAATCAGGATATGCCATTAGCATACCTTCCCAGTTCGGTACTGTATGTTGATTTGACAGCAACCAATCATGACTTAAGCCATTGGCACAAGTTCCTAGCTTGGTACCGTTGTTGACAAGACGTGAATATGAAAGATACTGGCCCATCCTTTCCTACAAAAAGGAAGACGATATCCTTAGGGAAAGGAAGGAAATGAAGCCTAACAACTTCATATTTTAAATATCTCATTTGATAAAAACACTTGTAGTTTGTAAGTAATTATCAATAAAAATCATTATTTAGACTTGAAGTTGGCTTGAATTTTGTTTATACAATTTTCGACGTCAATAGAAACCATATTAAAAAAAATGAAATATAAATTAAAATTTAAAGAAATAAATTTTTTAAGTATTGCTAATACTTACCGACTATTTGATTTAATCATCAATTGAATTTAGAAATTGGGTTGAGTTGGGCTAGCTATGCATGGACTTAGCTTGGAAGTTGGAGCATTAATCACTAAATTAGTTAATTTACTAATTTATTTAGAAAAATTAAAATAATTTAATTAATTTAATATAAAAATTCTAAAAATTATTTAGATTCAGTTCTTATTCGATTCTTGGTCTAGAAGCGAGAACCAAATTGAACATGTCGGTTCTCGATTCAGATATCCATTTGGGTATTTAACTTTTGAAGAACCGCTCAGTTCGGGTTCAGTTCGGGAGTTTTGTCCAACCCTAGATTTTGTAGGAGCCACAACATGCTACAAATTTATTATCCACATTTTCTATAGGACCCACAACTTGTAAGCACCACCAAAACCCAGCTTAAGCTATGATTGCATCATTACTAGATCACCTAAATCTTTAACACTATTGCATATACCGGAAATTTAAAATATCTGCCACATTAATTTAGAAAACAAAGAATAATTAGAAAATAAAAAACAATGAAATGAGAAAAAAACCCAAAACATTCTGCCAATAAAGGGAAATGTGTTTCATCTTCTTGTTTTGTTAATACAAATCTTAGTAAGTAATATCAGGTGAATGTTACCTCCATAATGTCATTAAAAAAAATATTTAATTCTATGTAAATACTCATGATAACATTTTGTAAACAACTTGACAATTCATCTTATTAGTATGTGAATATTGTGATTCGCTTGGTCTATGTACTTTCGTGGCCTAAAAATGAAACAGTACCAAACTGCAGGTCTTTACCTTTCTGAAACTGGAAATGAATTCCAAACCATAACCAAAAACTCCAGTCCGTTTTGTTTGGGTATGGTCAGTTTGGTCTGGTTTATAAATTTGTTGAATATTGATCCAACTTAAATCCTACTAAAAGGAGACTGTGGTTGGGATAGCAGTTCTTCGAGGTGAAAAATACAGCTTGCATAGTAGGATTTGAGTGTGAACCGTACAAAAATCTTATATCTCTTATTGACAGTAAATTCAGCGCATGGATGTGGAATGATTGGTAAACAGTAGAATGCCTGAGAATGAAACTGATCCATTTTTTCCTAGATATGACTGTTATTATACATATAGCTATCTTTCATCTTCAAGAAATTCTCTCATTTGTGCAGTTACCGAGAATGCTGGGTAATGATATATTAGATTTGGTGGTTATTGGTTGTGGACCTGCTGGTCTTGCTCTTGCTGCTGAATCAGCTAAGCTAGGCTTGAATGTTGGACTTATTGGACCAGATCTTCCTTTCACAAATAATTATGGCGTGTGGGAAGATGAGTTCAAAGGTGCTAATCTTTATTTGTTTTATGTTATCTGGCGGTTTCAATTGATAATGAATATATGGTAACTAGAAAATTATATATTGCAATGACAGTAAAATGATATTTTCCTTCATGCAATCTTCTTTTGATTTCTTATAATGCTTTAGAAGTGAAGAAATACCTTTTACATGGTTGTGCACGCTATTTTCACAGCTTCCTTGCAATACTATTGTTATTCCCAACAGTGCAATCTGGTGAGGTAGAGAGCTTTGAGATGCTGCTGCTGCTCCTTGATTTCGTTTATTTTACTAAGTGAATTAATTAGGGTAAGAGGTGAAACTCGTAGGTTAATTTATGTCCACATGTGACGCAAGAAGCTAGACTGTGATCCACCCCTTCTCTCTTTAGGAAAGACAAGAGGCATTCACCACTCACCAACTATGAGATGATACGGATGAATAGAAACTACGATCTCGAAAACAGTAATGAGTTAAATTGATTGGATTAACATGTTAGTATATGATAACATTAAGAATAACATGGAAGGTATCTATAATATCATGTGCTATTCTTACATGTGACAGCACGGTACACATCTACTTAGTAGAAGGGCTGACATTATGTTTCCAATATTTAGTAGTTCATGATCTTAAAATTCTACTCAAATCACAATCCTTTTTTTAATACTCTGTTATAATATCCTGTCAATTGATTTTGGCCAACTTTGAGGGTGCACTTTCATTCTTTCACATGCAACTTCTGGCTCATGTTTTACCATTATTTTAATGCTGTATTTACCAAGTACTCAAATGTTTGCTAACATTCGGCCATTAGAATTTGGGAATGGTTATCATAGTAAAGGTATATTTTTCGTTGTTTTGTACACTCATTTATCAACTGCTTGTACATCTTATATATGATGATTTTTCTTAAAGTCACCTCTCGTTTATTTCAGATCTAGGCCTTGAACGTTGCATTGAACATGTCTGGCGGGATACCATAGTATATCTTGATGATGACAATCCTATTTTTATTGGTCGTGCATATGGACGAGTTAGTCGCCATTTGCTCCATGAGGAGTTACTGAAGAGGTAACATTTTGTTATTTTGAATCATACACATTTACTCTACTACCGCATTTGATTTTTGATCTACTCATTCCACTTTTCTATAACTTGTTAATTTTCCTAGGTGTGTGGAGTCAGGTGTTTCATATCTTAGCACAAAAGTGGAAAATATTGTTGAAGCCTCAGGTGGCCATAGACTTGTAGAGTGTGAAGGCAATATTGTGATTCCTTGCAGGTATGGCTGATATAACTATTTTCCAGCAAGATATAAGATTCCTTCTCATTTTGAAGTGTCTAACTAAGAACTATAGGCTTGCCACTGTTGCATCTGGAGCAGCCTCAGGGAAACTCTTACAGTATGAGGTGGGGGGTCCACGGGTTTCTGTCCAGACAGCTTATGGCGTCGAGGTTGAGGTAGGAAAGTAGTAGATTCTCAACTTCATCATTTTAATTATGTCTTTGTCTAAGCTTGTTAGTTGAAAAAAAATTGGGACCTTATTACTTTTTGTTTAATAGTAGTACTTCTGTTTATGATCTTCTGAGTTATAAGGTTCACATTGTAACTGTTAGCATTGCAATTCTATGATTGGTGATTTAATTTTTTTGCCATATTTTAGGTGGAAAACAATCCGTACGACTTGAACCTGATGGTTTTTATGGATTACAGAGACTACATTAAACGCGAAGTTCAAGGCTTAGAAGCACAATATCCAACATTTCTTTACGCAATGCCCATGTCGCCAACAAGAGTTTTCTTTGAGGTTCAATGTGTTTAGTGCTTATTTTTCTGATGCACTCTTTATTATTCATTATGATGATTTTGTGCGCTAAAAAAAGGTGTGTCCCAGGAAACCTGTTTGGCTTCAAAAGATGCCATGCCTTTTGAACTATTGAGGGATAAGCTTATGACAAGATTAGAGACTATGGGTGTCCGGATTATAAAAACTTATGAAGAGGTATTTGACTTGCACACTTTATTGTTTAAATTACTAAAAAGGAGACGTGCTTATGGATAAAAACTATGTACAGGAATGGTCTTACATTCCAGTGGGTGGATCATTGCCAAGTACAGAGCAAAAGAACCTTGCATTTGGTGCTGCTGCTAGCATGGTCCATCCGGCCACAGGTAATGATAGAATAGTTATTGCCTTCGTGTTTTTTCTTGAATGAAATGATTTCATAGTTTTGTCACCTTGCATTTATCAGGTTATTCAGTTGTCAGATCATTGTCAGAGGCTCCAAAATATGCATCTGCCATTGCAAATATTTTGAAACAACGTCATGACAAGAACATGCTTATCACTGCAGGGATTACAGAGAATATCTCAATCCAAGGTACATGGAATGTGAATAATATATCACCTTTAAGCTCGTCGAGTTTCGCTGGAAGTTGTGTTTAATAGTTTTTCAATCTTGTTTGAATTCGCATAATGTGGTTTCAGCTGGTCAGTAAACTTTTTTTCATTGAAACACCATCAAAGCTTAGGTGGGTTTTTAGGGCTCCACCTCGACCCAATGGGAAGAACTGGTCAGTAAACTTGCCTTAAATAGTTTAGCTCGTTGCCTAAATGGTCACTTTTTCTGGTTAGAAGTTTGACTATGAACATATTCATTGACTACAGATTTTGGATAATTAGTTTTAGAAAATACCATGTTTGTCGTTCGAGATTGTTGTCCTTCTTAACATGCAAACTGTGAATATAATTTCAGCTTGGAATACCCTTTGGCCACAAGAAAGGAAACGACAACGAGCTTTTTTCCTATTTGGATTAGCACTCATATTACAACTGGATACTGAGGGGATAAGGACATTCTTCCACACATTTTTCCGTTTACCAACTTGGTAAGTTTACCTCTTCCTCATTTTCATGTTTTGCAAGAATAATCCTTCCACAATAATATGTATTGCATAGTTTTAAGTTACTTATTTTGCCAGACATGATTTTGAAAATTACTCTTTTACTAAAAACAACATACTTTTTCTTTGAACTTAACACGATTCTTGGCAAATATGTTACTCTCACAGGATGTCGCAAGGATTTCTTGGCTCGACTCTATCGTCAGCAGACCTCTTATTATTTGCATTTTATATGTTTGTTATAGCTCCAAATGATCTGAGAAAAAGCCTTATCAAACATCTGATATCTGATCCTACTGGTGCAACTATGGTAAGGACTTATCTTACAATATAGAGCACTCTTTTTGTCCAGCATGTCCCACTATTATAATTCCTAGTTAAAATGAGTAACCTCTTTTAAACTCGCCTACGATCGTGTAAATAACTTTTGTATTTGATAATTATTCATATACACAATCTGAGTTTTTCTCCAGTCCCAGTTTGAATGATGTAGCGTTCTACTGGAACCTATCAATGCTGACAGTTTCCTTCCCAACAGGATTAGTTCTTATTTGGAAGTTCTATTAGATAATTGATAGCCACATAAAAGGGTATATCCTTGCAAAAGGGGATCATACTGATCAATGCCTAGACGACTGTTTACCAAAAATGAGGTCTCTGCAAAGTCGCAAGGCCATTTATGGGACTAACGCCTCTTCTGTGCCAAAACAATGCACTGCAACTCATGGATTAATTTCATCCTGATTATTTATTTGAAGAATATCTTGAACTAGAAACATTTTCGATCCGGAGCATTAATATCGTTCCTACCTATCTTCATAAGACTAAATACATTATCATCAATGACCAAATACGTATACAAACTTATTTATACAAGTTTTGAAGTTTCTCGACACCATTCAGCATCATTCAAACTTGTGTAAATTCAAGGGCATTGGCATCAGGATCTCGTGTGAAAATTGCCGGTCTCCCAGAGCGACTGAGGGTGTACGGAATGCCTGAAAATTTGAAAGCGGGGTATATATTCAGATATATGTAAAGAACATCAACCAAGGTTTTTGGAAATAAGGCAATGAATGGTAAAGCAGATAATAAGATGAATCACCTTCTTTATCAAGAATTGCTTTCAGTTTAGACACATCCCGAATTGCTATGCAAGTATGACGATCTCGACCACCATGTTCTGGTCGGCCAGTTAATGGGTCGGGATTTGGAAGCTCCATTAAGTGTATCATCTCAGACCCCACCCACAACCAAGCACCATGGTAAGGGAGCTTATCATGAGGTCGTGCCTCATTTATTTTAAGACCTGATTAACTAACAGTTAGCATTTTCTTACTTTAAAAAAAAAGAAAAAAAAAGTTCATCAGCTTTTATGGCATGGCATATAGAAAAATTTACCGAGAATATTCTGGTAAAACTGCAATGACCTTTCAAGGTTCTCGCATAAGATTCCAACATGGTGAACACTAACAACTCCAAAATCTGCACAGAGAGACGTTTTCTATCAAGTTTAGCATCAAATGGGCTTTTGATCTTCGGCTCAAGTCTCTATGCCAAATTATTAGATATCCAATTCAAACAACTGAAAGACCTCACGAATAATCATCAAATCAATTGGAGAACTACTTGTTTATTCTCAGTCTCTTCAATACATCAATGAGTAGACATACACTCGGAAAACTACTTGTTCTGCTATCTTTCCTTTTTTGTGAACGATCCATAATCAAAATCTTGATGTTTTGATGGGGTTGACTGAACACATTTTCCTTCTAAGACTTTTGTTTTATGCTAAAATCATTAAATGTGTATTCGTTAGGACTCAACCGATATAAACACTTGTATGTAGGTAGCCACAAAGCGTATCACTTTATCACTTTATAAATATAGTACAAGATGGTATATGTAAAAGATTAAAAAGAATGATTACCTTTTGTTTCATCAGCCGTCTCAACATTCAAAGATTCTTTAGCAAGCACGTCTGCTTTGAAGGATGTTTTAGATTTTATCAGCACATAACGCCCATGACATCCGCTGGTTCTTCTAGCAAAAAGATAATCTTTGTTTGAAAATGCTTTTACAGGGAGAGCTTTTGCATTTCCATCATTGAACTAAGGAAAAAAAACAACGAAAGTAATTAGCATGTTAACAAAGAGATGCTAAAACTCAGTGATTTCAATGCTGTTAAAACATATATAATGAGAAAGTTAAATGAATAAAAAAGAAAAAAGTAGAAAGTAGTAGTAAGTCTAGTGAAATCTTTATTGGGGTAAACTTATCCAACTTGATAATTGCAAGTAATTTCAAAACTTGGGGTGAAATTTTTGAGGTTTAGGCGTGGCCACACACTATTTTTTAACATTATATTTACTTCATTCACAAACAGTTTGCTGCTGCTAGTTTGAAAACCACCTCCTGGCTATAACAGAGTCCATAGAGAAAATTGGCAGACCGCAATCCAACAATTTTCCCTTTAAATCTCGGTGGAAAAATTTATAATTCAAACTTGAATTCATGCCATATGAAATCCAGTTTCACATCCACTCTTTCTCAACTTCTCAAAATAAGAGGGTAGAATTTTTAGATATATATCATTACGATTGTGCTACATGTATATAATGATTTACATACACTTAATGTGGTGAGATATGACTCGTCAAAATTTCTTCGACCAAATTAAAAAAAAAAAAATCTCACTCTCCTTTTGACACTTTATCAGTATGTAAACTATCATGTAACTCCTTGTATACAAGAAGCATTATTCATATCAGTAAGGGTTATAGAATATGGTAAAAGTAAACCTTAAACATTTAATAGACGGCTATTATTCCTTTCTATGGAGAGGATATTTGATTTTATATACATGTCTCTTCCTGAAGAGATAGAAAGAGACGCCTCTTTATATATCTGTCTCTTCATGAAAAGAATAATACTATTTATTACCACAGGTATTAAAATAATAGTTTATATGCACTAATGTGGCAATAAATAAGAAATACAACTAAACGAGTCACTTAATTCTACCTTTCATTGAATTTATTACATAGCATCACCTGAACTGGTGTTATAGCTTCAATGATGCTAGATAGCATTATTCATTTTACAAAAGAGGTGGATGATAGACTTACGGTAGTAGCTAAAAGACATTTTGAAGAAAAAAAAATTGTGCTTTCCTTTTCATATCCTGAGAGTCAGGGTTATAATAAAGAAGTGTTTGTTAAGTCACAAAAAGGGCATTTTAGGCACTTACTTACTTGGGTTGGGTCCCATAAAACTGAGGAATTTAGCATTTCTTATGATTATTAGAGATGCATCACCACTTAAGTGACAATGGATCCTTGATTCATTTTTCAATAGAGCCGTGATGCACTTTAGTGTATTGATTGGATAATGAAGCACGAGACCTGTTGCCACCTAATCAATGATGCAACTCTACCAATGATAGATAGCATTACTCTTTGCCAAAAGGTGATGAGTGATGGCCGCTGGAGGCCTACATTCAAGTCTTTGCCTTTGCTAAGTGGTGATTAATATACTATTATCTTACTTTTTTTATCATATTCAGCTGAATCCATGTGCCTTTTATATGATTCCCAATTTTACATAATATAATTGCAAAACAAAAAATCCATAAATTTACAAACATAAAAAGATGTAACAAGTTATTATTAAACCAGATCAAGTGTCCTGGGCTATAGCTAGAAAGTCTTTATATTGATTACCAGTATTATCTTTTCGCCCTCTATTATTTGCAAAAGATAAGCATTAGAACTGTGTAAAATTTCTGCTTCACAAATGTTAACTATATCGCCCCATCTTAGTTGGGATTTAACCAAAAAAATCTTGAATAGCGGCTATGTAGAAGCAATGCCATGATTCTCAATGATCAAACTCAAGAGAGAACGATTTACACATGCAGCTTCTCAAATGCTAGCAAAATGAGATATGCATAAAATTTAGAATGCAAATAGAATGCCGCAGTTCAAAGGCACGTGAACAATACATTGCTTTAAAATGATACAAAAAAATTCACTCATGTGCGTTGTGAGGAGAGAACTAAATACCACAAATCAAAATGAAATACTTTGCAAAAAGTTTTACAAGAAACAACTAAATACCAAAAATAAAAATGAAAACTTTGCAAAAAGTTTTACAAGAAACAAGAATTATAACATAAGTAAAATATTTTCTATTCTACCAATTTCTTTTGATCCTTCATACTCCATGTATATACCAACCAAAATTACATGATTAACAAGAAGATTGAGTTTTTGTTTTTGTTTTCTACTTCGATATCTTTGTCCGATATTGATTCACATCCACCTTATTAAGCAGATGAATGATTGATAAATAACCAGTCTTTAGCCACTCCCATAATCACAAGCTCCATGAAAGAAACGCACATATAGTTAAATTAAAATGAATAAATTACCAACTAATAGTATCCCCAGCTCTTCATCAATTGACTTTACTTGTTTCAAACCTAAAATGAAATTTATCTTTTTAAGATGTTAAGAATTCTTCAGAAGACATAGATTATTGGGGAAATCGATAAATAGGGAATCAATGAAAATTTCAAGTTTTGATGTTCAAATTCCACGAAACCCTATTCTCGCCATCACTCTACCGTCAAAAACAGCCAATAAAGTTGATAATTATTCATCTAGAAAACATAAAATTACACAAGAAATACGATTTTTACCTGGTTGAATGGCAAGTTCAGAGCTGAGCTCAGTAGAGAAGCCATGATTGGAATTTAAATTAAATCCCCTTTTATGTATAGATTCTTTTCTCTGGTTTTATATTTATCTATTTGGTTAATCAATGGCCCAAAACACGTAACCTGAAGTTCGCGGCTGTGGATTTTTGGCTGAAGAACACCACAAATTGAACCAGAGAAAACGTGGGTAAATATATGGGTGGTTTTTGTGAGATTGTGAAGTTTGAGGACCCCAAAGGCCATTAGATTTTAACGGTTAAATTCACAGATGGTCACCCGACTTTATACTCGGTGTTATCATGGTCACCCAATTTAATTTTATTTCATTATAGCCACTCTTCATATAATATTTCATTATGACGCCTTCTTTTAACCTCATTCACTAATTTTAAAAATGGTAATATAGTAAATTTACATTATATATATAAAACAAATTTTAAAAAACAAAAACCTTTTTCTAAGTAATTTTTTTTTAAAAATAAGCTTTTATTTATTTTAAAAACATTTTTTAAAAATAATTTTTTATTTTATTTATTTTTTAAGTGACATTTTTTTAAATACTTTTTGTTTTATTTTATATATAATGCAAAATTACCGTTTTACCCCTTTTAAAATTAATGAAATGGTGAAAATTAGTTGGATAACTATTGTGAAATGTTATATAAAATTGGATGGTTATGGTGAAATAAAATCAAATTAAGTAGTCATAACAATATAAAGTATAAAGTTGAATGGTTATGATGAAACAAAATCAAATTGAGTGATCATAGTGACACTAAATATAAAGTTGAGTGGTCATTGTTGTATTTAACCTTATCATATGCATTTATTTAAAACAGTAATTAGAGAAAAAAAATTAGGCATAAATCAAAGCAGATAATCGCAGAATGTGAATGGAAATAACTAACCAAATACGTATTTGAATGCGTGCGATAGACTTGCACCCCCGTGTCCGTGTGAAGGCTTCGATTTCGATTCATCTGAAACAATTCTTTTCATGGATACATTTAAAAATGGCTTGTTCAAACTTTGTAATTTCTACTTAAAATTTTCAACATTTACATATTTTCTACTTATGTTATAAATAAAGATCACCTTAAATATGTTATACAATTATAAAATATTATTTTATTTAAAAGACAATACTATCTAATTAACAAGTAAAACCCAAACACTTTCAAATTAAAAAATTTTAAAATCGACTAATTTTTCTTATTTGTTTATCTAAACGCAGATAAAAGTTCTCTCATTTTTCATATATTCCAACCTCAAAATTTCAAAAATTTATCAAACGTTAAATAAGAAAATATTCTTTTATATCTATCACTTCGAATCGGTAAGTATATTTATGTATGTTTAATTTCATTTTTGTTAAATTAATATATATTGTTAATCAATAAATCTTATTTCAATATAAATTAACTTGTAAATAATTTTTTTTAATAGATCTATATTTTTTTAAGAATAAGCAAGAAAAAAAATCCATATGCATATATCATAGTCGTAACAGGTAGCTGTTACGGTCGGTTGTTACAGTCGTAACAGCCGACTTTTAAATTGCTTTTTCTTTTTCTTTTTAAATCATAACAATCATTGGGTTGGGCTGATTTTCTATTTTTTTTTCTTATAATTAAAAATTATATTTCATCATACAGATATGGGTGTGACTCTAGTTTGTTACTTTGGTTATTCGAATTGGATGAAAAAAGATCAATGGGTATGGAAATAGTCGAGCGATATGCGTAGTGGTATTCCAATGTCCTAATACCGAGCACATCATATGTGAAAATGTACCATGATTTACAAAATAAGCTGAAAGTCGATCTCTCTCAGTACTATATGAAACTAAAATTTAAATTCAACGAGCATTCATCTATTTTGATTCCACCTATGAAGGTTGCTTCTGATGTTGAAGTGAATTATCTATTTAAATTGAACAACATGTACACGACTCCTCTTTGTGTGACTTTAGAGAGAGAATATTACCAAAGGTGAATACAAAGATTTGGAAGGACGGAATCACGATGCTAATGATTTTTTGGACACAGTAGAGATAGCTCAGAAAGGTGATGTGGTTATTCTCGAGACAGTTATTTCTTAATGTGATCTCACTGTTACACACAAAATTTTATCAATAGTTTACGATAACGATAATGATAATGAATTTACAAATGAGGATTTGATTTATTTATCCCATCAAAGACATGAGTGGGAAGGGAGCGCTGGGGCTAAAACGAGTGGACCGTCATCTAATTTTTCGCTAGTAATTTCTGATAATGAGGGAAAATTACGTAGTTCGACCCTAACAATATTTAGAGATGGTGAATAGGTAAAAATGCGGAATAAAAATAACTTAAGAATTAAATAGCAACAAGCCACTAATTTAATTATTATTCTAGATGGTTAAACATGCAAATCAATTTTTTCTATTTTTAAATACCACAAATAAAGTAAGCAATAAAGAAACACAAGAATGATCATGGAGAAACTCAACTGGGTAACAATTTCGGGCACTTTGTTAGTCAATAATCCACTATAAACGATTATTTAACTTACAGTCTACCAGATCAAATGATGACACGTACTATCTGATCTCCTAACTACAATTCATATAGCTCTCCCTGATTCTGTGTTTCTGCACCAATTCTCAACTACAATTTCCAAAGCTCTCTAGGATTATGCTTCCCTTAATCAACTCCTAATTTTGTGGAATCATCTATCTTCTGTGGATGTACGAAAAATACCGTGTTCTTCACTGATTGGAACTCTAATCACCTTCCCTTGATCTTCAGTAACTCTAATAGATATGGAGGAAGCAATAGTTTGGTATTTGGATTATGTATCCATGTTTTCCTCATCAAAAGCCAATTATAGGACAAAGGTTGAAATCAAATATATGAAGAAAATCTCACAGCATATGTTTCTCTCAATGTTCAATCTTGTACAATACGTTATGTGGCTTTAGGATATATATATAGGTAGGTTAAGGAATGTGGGCTGGGCAAAAAATCTTTAAAAAATGAATTAAAGATTTTCCAGACAACACTATCGCTCAAACGAGGACTCAGCGACAATCGAGCGACAAGCTGTCTCTCGAGCAAATGCGAGACAACAGTCTAGCGATGAGGCATCTGTTTTTGAAGCTCGAGCCATATCTTAACAAGAGTCTACCAAAAATCCGCGTCGTTTGTTTCCTTCTTTTCCCATTCTCGAACCCTAGACCTAAAAGCGATACTTTCGACAAATTGCACATTACTACTTGACTTTTTACAACTTTTAAATTTAGTCCTTTTGTTTACAGAATTGCCGATAATAGATAAAAACCTAACAATGAAGATTTGTAGGAAATTGCGCATCAAATTGCATTGAAATGCAACTTTGAGTTCAAAGTAAAAAAATCAAACAAGTCATTGTTAATGATTGTCTCCGTCAAAGACAATTGTCATTGGCGTTTACGAGCAACAGAGATGGACACGAATGAGTTTTTTATAATCCGAAAGTATACAAGGGAACATACTTGCGAAATGAGAATTGGTCGAAATGATCACAAGCAAGCTCATATATGGTTTATTGGTCGGCAAATAATGCACAAGTATTAGGATCCACGAACAATCTACAAATATTCGGACATCATTAATGACGTCCGTCGAGAGTAAGGAGTGGTCATGAGCTACTGAATGCTTAGAAGACCAAAGAATGCGTGTTGGGTGACTTAATGAGCTCGATCGAGAAGAGCTATGCTAAATTGGTCAGATATTCCCATAACATAAGTATACTAATCCTGGCTCTACATATTTTATTGAGACGGAGGGTAAGAATTACTATAAGTTTTTCTTCATGATTCTTGGGCTTCATGACTCTTGGGCAATGAATTCGAGAATTTCGAAATGCGATGCAACCCCTAATTTTAGTCGATGTTACAACTTTGAAAACTAGATACGGAGGTGAGTTAACTATTGCTATGTGTTAAAATACCAACATCCAAATTTACCCTCTTGCATTCGGTATAATCAATAGCAAGAATTATCTGCCAATGCGTTGGTTTTTCACAAAGTTGAGAGAATTAATTTGGGAAGTCTAGGACATTGCCCTTGTAACTGATCGGGAACCATCTATAATAAATGGTATCGTTGAAACTTTTCTTAAGATACATCATGGGTATTGTATGCACCAATACAAGGCATCATGAACACTAAGTATTGGGGCAAATGTATCGTTTCATTGTTGATGAGAGTGATCAAAGCTTATAGTGTTGAAGAGTGTAATAAATTTATGGTGGAAATAGGAAGTAAATCATTCTCGGCATGGGAGTATCTAACAAAAATGGGAGTTGAACATTGGGCGAGATCACATTTTCTAAGACGTCGATACAACATGATGACGTCAAATAATGTGGAGTCTCTCAGTGCATTATTTAAGAAGGATTTAGAGTTACCAATCCTTACATTGATTGAGAACATCCGTAACAAGCTACAGCAGTGGTTTCACGATCGACATGGACCACTTGGGCTTCGAGTGTGATTTGGTGAAGACGTATACAATTTTCTGAAAACATCTCCGTCCCCACGGATAGTTGTTGAAGACATCGATGACATCAACAACTTTCAAATGGAAAAGGTTGATTGCAATCTTCTTGTGATGATACATCAACACGCTCTCAAGGATGTTGACCAGTCATAACTTCAATGTGCCTAATATTTGGTCGCACTCCCAGATTGCATCGATCAACTGCGGCAGAAGCACCATCCCTTATCCTTGAAAATACGTCTTGTGCGGCTTATTGCTTCTTTGATTATCATCAGTAGCTGGCTCGTCGTCCGATATCCTTAGTTCAGTCATAAGGGCAAACTCAAATATGGAAAAAGTAACGACCTAGCCCCCGAGGTCAAAGTGAAGGGTATCGCCATCGATTGGCCTAAGCAGCAACATAATAATGCATCAATAATTTGCCCGAAATATTGTACATCTCTCAATTGATATAGGGGCCTCAAAAAAGGATTGACGTAGGATATTTGTGTGCACATCATTCGGCAACTTCAACACAGTAGTAAAATTATCAAGCTACTATTCAACGTACATTTTCGTGCCATCGTCTCAACTCCATAGCTAGAT